>CABFOV010000817.1:0-10015 GCA_902141375.1 Timema poppense | reverse complement strand
TTGATGGTTGACAAACTATAGTATCCAACACTTATAGCAGTTGAATGTGTTGCTGTGGTCTTGTTTTGGTAGCCTTGTTGGTTGACTGACTATAGTATCGAACACTTATAGTAGTTGAATGTGTAGTGCTTTGGTCTTGTTAAGTAACCTTGATGGTTGATGGTTGACAAACTATAGTATCCAAAACTTATACAAGTTGGACATGCTACTGTGGTTTTCTATTAGCAACCTTGCTGTTTGACTATCTATGGCGTTCAACAACTAAGCTATAGGATTTGAACTTGTATTTTTGGTTTTATATTAGTATATTTAGTTTGACAAATTGTTACTTTGGTTTTATTTTAGTAACCTTTATGTATGAAAAACTATATTATTCAACACTTGTTGGAGGTGTTATTGTGTTTTTTTGTTTGTAACCTCGCTGATAGACAAACTATAGAATTCATCATTGTCTATTGCAGTATGCGTTACTCTGATTTTGTATTAGCAACCATGCTGTTTTACAAAGTCTAGCCTTTAACATAGCATATGGACGCGTTACTGTGGTTTTTATCTTTATCTTTATAATCTTAGTTACTACCCGTCCGGAATATCCATATATCTACACCAGTGTGATAGTGATGATTAATCAGAGATAATGTATCTGACCTTGGATTAAGGGAGAATGGTAAGTCATTCAGAAATAAATATTTCGATTGGACTTAACCGAAACTTGAGCTCCACACTCCTGAAACAGACATTCCAATATACTGTGAGAGTGACGTTCAAGCAATTACGCGAGTTGAGTGTGTGTTAGAAAGTGCATAGACAGAATTTGTGTACCTCTATTTGGGAGTATATCAGTCGAGCACAAGGTAGACTGTGTTTAAAAAACGCACAATGCTTGTATTCTTTGAAACAAATATGACAACATTTTTAGTAGAAACCGAACTATTTACATTTATTGTAATACATATTGATGACGTCGCGGAAATAATATGACGATATAGCTTATAAAATATTCATTATTATTATACCTTCTCAACCTAGTTTGACTTACATTTTCATATATTATTAAGTAAAGTTTATAATTATAATATATTAAATAAACTACCAGTTTTAAATGTATTTTTAAAATAATTATTTTAATTTTTATTTATTTGAGGTATTCAACGTGCACTTTCTAAACCGACTGATCATGTAAGCACATGAGAATGTCTATGAGTGAGATCGAAAGGTCCTACCATTTTTGCCGAAAAGCTAATTACAAATACCTTCCTGGGTCCTCTTACATGACACACTCGGCATGGGACCAACGGCTTTACTTCCCCTCCGAAGGAAGTTGTGCTACGAATTTTTATCGCTCAAGGAAAGTCCGTCTACTCCAGCTGAATTTGAACCCACGAATATCGGGTCCTGAAACGAACACTTTACCCTAATATCTCCGAGGTCAACTTTAAATATAACTAAGCGTGAATGGTACAATGACGTCATAGCCATTTTAGCTCGCGAGATCACGTGGTATCACGCTAAAAAAATGCCATTTTGCCAGGTTGTGCAGTTGTTTTTCTCTGTACACTTTTGGTACACGTTGGCTTTTGATACATATCGCCATGTGATTTTGATACGGGGCTTCTCCTTATTATATACTCTCTATGTCCTCCTTATAACAGTTATTGAGATTATTATTACTATTAGTACCGTGTCTTACTACCCGTTTGGGTTGTACGCACTTACAATAATGTGTAATGATAGGATAATTGTGAGATGAAATGGAGGACCTACAGTTTAACGTGGAATCCGAACCACGGTGGAGGCCTGGCATTCTACACATTCACGCTTTGTCAGAGGTGAAGGAAGGGTTTGACAATCTGATAAATCTGTGCCGAGACCGAGTATTGAACCCCAGATCCTTAGGACAGAAGTCCGACACCTTATCCCTAGACCACCAGGTCACCATAAGGTTATTGAGAACCTCATAGCATGAAACCAAGAGCCGAACCCACGACAAGCATTTAACCACATCGGTGGTTGGATCCTCTAGGCCGGGGATGAAGAGAACCTTTTGACTTTGGAAGACCATATGGCCCTTCATGGATTCATCATAGGGTCGTACAATTCATGTACAGTAAATGTTGACAAAATTATCATACCTAAATATAACTTAATGTATTTTTAGAAACTCTTAAAAGAGGTAACGGCTTTTTAGTCTACTTATTTCCTATTCGTTCAACGAAGACAAATTCCGACGTTTTATATATGTATTATGATATTCATAGAGGAACATATATTTCTTTAAATAAAATATGTAATTTAAAAAATATTTGACAGATACAGTTTTTTCGCTTTATCTAGAGTTTGTTCTCAATGTATCTTGGTTAATTTTAAAATTTAACTGCAGATGTGTATTGTACAGATATACTTAAAAATACAAATAAGAATTTAATAAAGATAATAAAATATAATAGAAAGTCACTCAATAATGGAGTTCTGCCAACTAAATATCACAACGGTGAGCAAAGATTTTCATTTTATTATATTGTAGGACTGCAATTAGAGTTTTAGAATGTATAATTTATAAACGATGAAGATACATAGTTGACAAAATATTCGAAAAGGCCGTAATTAACACCTCAATAGGCCACATCTCAATTTCGTAATAAAATGAATTGCAGAAAATGGGTCGCTAAGGGCTCTATTCATGGTAGGGTTTATAAATAGTTTTACAGTCCCCCTCCATGCAAATGTATGTACATTTGATTAAAAATACAAAATACTTTATTCCTAGACCCTAACACATTAATTATAACTAATTATCATTATTAATTATCACTAAACACGACACTAAACTAAATATTTTGAATATAAAATTATCCTAATCTAAGGAATGCCACTACTACTAAATTGAATATGATTTTCACTGTCAGACTATTATACTAAACGTACAGTACATCTTAATACAAATAAAATATGTAAGTAATATTTCCTCTCTATTTACAATCATATTTACAAACATAGATGCCAAAACAACGAAAATGTGTTAGTTATAAACAAGTATGACCACCACAATGCACTTAAATAATGAATAAGTTATATTTTCCTTCTGCTGTCTATAACTCCTTTAATTGGGTAGGGCCTATTACCGTACTCTCATTGGCTGATACTTACACGTTCAAGAGTTGTCTATTCACAGCTCAATGCACAAAGCATAAAATAATAATGTAAAATAAACTTAATGCGTTGTGCACTATTCACTATGTATCACTTATGAATGCTATCACGGAAAATAATATGTTTCAACTTTTCCATACTATACACTAACCCGGCTAGTACTTTTTTGAATGTTTCGTTTCGACTGTTCATTCTAATGTCATTTCTTACTATAAACATTTGATTTATAATTCTTTTGAATTAGATCGTAAAGGAATATCACGACGCATCCATTCAGTGGAAAGGAATGCCAATAATTTTCTCAGCCATTAGATAAATCTCTAGAATACAATGTTCCCAATTGAATGGCTTGCTGCTAGAACCGTTCTTGTGCAAAACACTCAGCTTTTCAGCAGAAGAAAACGTTATATTTAAATATTTTCTTATATATAAAGGTGTTTCATTTTGTAAAGCAAAAAAATAAAACGTAAAATGTTTGCAGACTTTGCTTACATCTCGAGTCTTTGTGATGTAAAATATATATATGACACATTTCAAGAAGATTGGTTAATATTTAGAGGTTGCACACTTTGATCAGTTTTGTAAAAGTAGGCAGAAAATACGATTTTTCAATGGTAATTACTTTTATTTGGAAACAAGAAATCACAAACTTAAAATAATATTAAAAATAGACACTAAGATTAATAGGTAGTATGATAAGCAAAACATGTGTTATATTAATTAACTTTAAATGATGCAATCTCTTCTTTTGTTCGCTAGGTGACGACTTTTCTGTGATGTTCGACTACTCACAACAAGAATTGTTTTTGTTGTTCGTCCCTGACCGATTCGTTAAACTTTTTAATCAGAGCAATTCCTCTTTCTACGGTATCATTGACCAACTTAAGAGCGTTCACATGGCTTCTTAGAGAATCACTGCAGTATTCTGTCACGTAATGGATCCTAAACAATTCAAAGAACGTCTTTGTTATATTAGTAACGAAATAGCTCCGATCTTTTCCTTTAAAAACAAGGTTTTTACCCTCTAATCGTTTCATTTCCTTTTTCTTTGAAGGTATGGTTTCTAAATTTTTAGTCATATTTTCCTTAACAGCCTGAGTAATACATTCGTCCAAAAAAGCCAATCCTACTTTGGTTTCTGACAGATACCAAAGTTGTTTCTTAGCAGCTGTGAGAACACTTTTTTGGACGTCTGCATCTAGATAAGTGCTCAAAAACTGTAGCATATCCAAATCAGTCTTTGGAGCCCATCGACTTACGATTTACTCGTGCCAAAAGCGAGCATACATGAGGCTGAAAAAAATGTGCAACCCGTTTCATTCTTTTCAATTCTCGTTGAGGAGTATTCAACTGTTTAGTGAAGAGGAAAATTTTAAGTGCATACATTGCCTTTTCCATCCATCTTCTTTTATGCAGAGGCCCTGGGATCTTGAAACTGAAGTTGATTTTAGACCAATCTCCTAGGTACAGGAGTGAGATTTGTAATAACTCTTTGTAGTTTTCTCTTGGATGAACTCCATCTTTTAGAACATTTTGGATGTAGTTAACTATTTTCACTCGATATTCTTCTAGAAAGCCTTGAACTGGACTTTCTTCATTCAGCATTGTCGTATATAACTTCTTATCAAGTGAAGCCCACAGACGTTGGAACTTCCGAAAAATCTGGATGTCAGGACAACTTGAGGGTATGCAATAACACTCCTCAAACACTCCTTTCAATATTAGTTCATGGATGTGATGATGGCAAGCCAACCACAAAAATGTTAGTCCGAATTCCCTTTCAATTCTGGTACATGCCCCTTGGATCAGTCCTGTATTAGATGCTGTAGTATCAATATATATACCGATGATATTGTCACGTATCCCAAATCGGTCTACTTCCCGAATAAATACTTCAGACATCTGCTCACCAGTACCTTTCAGGACAACAGGTACGCCAAGCAAATGCTCAAAATCTTTACCAGTCACTAGAACTGCAACTCTATCTTCCAATGTTTTGACATTCCTATGGACAACTGAGGGCAACAGTTTACTATCCCAATGTAAGAGCAAATGAAGAGGATTTTCAAAGAGTGATTCTTCAATTGTCATTGCCATTTTACTTCTATTGATCGCCTGGGCTCGGTAAACGGTAGCTGGAGATAAGGAAATTTTTGAAACATCTTGGCCAAGACTCTTTGCACTTGCTATAAATGAAGTACTTGCTTGTTGAATAGAGAGCTGTTCTCGATCCAAAGTGTCTGATCAAGAGGTTTTAATATAAGACTTGAACGTAATTTTTTTCGTTGCTGGCGGTGAAAACTCGGCCTCTTGGTCACTAGGTGCTGCTGATGATGGAGATTAGTCTTCCAGTATAACTTTCTTATTGATTTCAGCGATAGCTTTGTAATGTTTATTCTTATATGAATCTTTTATTTCTTCTTTTGTACACTTAGTTCTTATTTTCGAAACGAAAACCTTGTCTCATCAACTCATTGACGAACTCATACGATCTTCTATTTTTGTCCTAAGACATTCTTTATCTTCTTGTTATACGCTAGTCATGTTCATCACATTTTGCCGGGAAATGTCAAATAACTCAACGAGATCACATTTCCAAATCTGCCGTTTCACATTTGCTTTATCCGTGCTTCTCAATTTCTCTTTACACAGATTTTGTTATTCTTTGTACAGCTTCTGTATACCAGCACGGATATTCTCCTCCCTCTTAACTGGGATATTTAATTTCTTCCACACTTCCTGTAGTTTAGTACTGGTAGATTTAGCAGAATCCAAAAGTGTGTATTTAATTTACTTGTGACGGTAAATAAAAACTAAAAGTACTTGTTCCTTTGAATGGAGCTGAGCTCCTAAAACTCACCACTAGGCACCTTTTATAGCAGCCAAATTCTTCTTTTGGTTCCCATTTTAAAGTTCAATTGCCTGCCAAAGATGAAAGAAATACATGAGAAGCCCATTAATGCAAAACACTTCAATATTAGAAATTTCACTAGTTTGAGATAAAAGTGATCAATGTGGGCTTTATAAAATACCTTTTAGATGAGATTGGAAACTAAAATTTGCCAGGAAGGTAAAGGGACGACTCCAAATAATCATTAAAGTCTGAAAAGTGACATTTGTAGATGGGACTCCAGGTTACATTGGAGAGGGTTAGACATAAAAATAGCTATTGAGTGTCGTAGAAAATCTATATTTGGCAGGCAGGTAAAAGGACAACTTCAGATAAACGATAGTTCTTAAACCTGAGATTTAGTTGTGGTAGTTGGATGTAAGGTGGTAGGGCAGCGGGGGAGAGGGTTAAGTGGTTTAAAACTACCAACATAAATAAAAACCATTTCTGCTTTGTGTGGTAAAAACGGAATTTTGGAAGGAGTGTAAAAGGTTTCCTTAAAATAACCAGAAGAATACCAATGATTTAATTGTGAGTCCCGGGAAATGAGGTAAAATGGGGGAGTGTATAAGGAAAAAAAAACACTTTTAAGAAGGTGGAATATTTAAATCAGCTAATAGGATGAAAGTAAACCTTCAGGTAGCTAAATAAATTTATAAGATACATTTGGTGGAATGTTGGTTTGGTGGAGAGGAGGTGGGGAGAAAATTTCCTAAACTAATAAAAACAACTTTTTAGCTGTGTGGTAAAATGGAAATTTGGCAAGAGGGTTTAGGGACTGTTAGGATCTATAAATACATATTAAAGTCTGAAAATTTCAAATTACAAAATGGAAATCTAGAATATGAGGGTGGGATGGCGGGGGTGGTCAGAGAAAGGAGGGAGAGAGGTTTATAAGTGTAAAAAATACTTTTACGGTAGGTAGACGATTAGATATTCCAAAAATATAGTGATAATACTCCAAATATAAGAATTAGTGCAATATATTGTCTCTTTATAAGTGAGGGCTAGAGAAATGAGAAAGTTTAAAAATTTCTGAAACTAAATGGATAAATTACGTATCAGTGTGGTAGAAGATTGAAATTTGTTAGGCAGTTGTAAGGACTACCCAGAACTGTAAAGCAGGTTTCAACATTCTTGAATTTCAAATAAAAAATCTAGAAAATGAGAATGTGTTCAATTCAAAGTTTCCAGAAACACAAAACCCTTGTAATAGTAGATGATTGAATTTTTTGTAAATGTCTTATAAAGGAAAAATCCAACTAACCAGAAAAGTGTGAACATTTAATATTTTTATTGGTTTATGGGAAATGGCCGGGGATGGAAATTTCCAAAACAAAATTTATAAATCCCTTATCCATGTGGGAAAACAGTTGAAATTTGGCATGATGGTGAATAGAACATTCCAAAAGCAAAACATTTAAAGATTTGAAATAAAAACGAGTGAGATTTTGGCGAAATTGGGAATAAGAAGAAATTTCATAACTTATAGAAAACAGCATCCTTCGATTTGACAGAAAGGAGAAGTTTGGCAGATGGCTTAAAATTATGATTAAAAAAATAAATCAAGATATGTGTTGAAGGAGAGCAAGGAATTTATAAAACTAATAGAAAAAACATTTATAAGTGTGTTCGAAAATGTAACTACTTTCAGGCAGTTGAGATATACACCATAAATGATCCAAAATAAAAAAATTGTGAAAATTTGAAACTTCAAAATTGGTTTAGGAAATGGGGGTCTCACAATTTATCACACTAAAAAAAAACTTCTTGTTGTGGAATAAAATTGAAATTTCGACTAGCAAAATTATGTCTTAATAAATAGAATTTCAGAATTGAAAATCAAAAAATGAAAGAACCCGAAATTTATACAACTATTTTCAGTGTGGTCGAAAATTTAAATTTTTCAGACACGCAAAAAACCATATCATATAACCAAAAAATGTTTTTTATAATTTCAAAATTGGAATATGGAAAACAAAAAGGGTTGGAAGAAGAGGTTAAAGTAGCTTGAAATACCTACAAAACTATTAGAAAAACTACCTCTCAGTGTAGAATAAAATTAAAATTTGGCATATTGTTAAAAATATCACCCAAGATAACATAAAAGTTGGAAAGTGTAGAATTAAAGGTTAGGGGCCCATAAATGTATGAAAGACGGGGGAGGGAGGGGAAATATGGCCTCTATATTGCTAACCAAATAAACAAACTTTATCGTGCCTAGATAAATATAACTTTTGTTTGTGTACTCAGCTTAAGTAAGGTATTTTTACAAATATTTAATTTAATTAGTTGATTCCAATATTTGGGATTGTCATAGTTATTTCAAGATTGTACAAGGAGGAACCTTAAAAATTTTGTTTTTCAGATGTTGAACGTCCTATTTTAATATTATTTTGAGACTGCTTGCCCGCTTTCCCGTGCAAAGACTGGGCCAAAAACTCTAGACAGGTAGTGTTGATAAATAGTATGAATCTCTTGTGATGCTTTCACCTACCTTATCATTGTTTTCTTTCAACAAAGTTATCATTACAAGACTTGAACAGAGATAAAATGAGTCATGGAAACAAACACATCTAGCATCAAGCACATAAACGCTCGAAAGTTGTTATCTTGTTTTCTACCTTGTTGGAAACACAAACAGTATTTTCACTGACTGACTTGCCAGTTACTTTTTTATATCATAAAGAATATGTGTACCTTTTACAAATCTAGACAAAATATGGCGTTTGGTATGTTCTTGCACCCTTTCCTCAATTGTTAGTACGGGCGATGTTACACATTCAGGAGACGAGAGAAAAGCAACGGGAATAATACCACCTAACATCATGCAAGATGAAATAAAATGTCCACAAGAACTACTTGCGTGATTACGGTTAAAAAAACATGTATTGGTTCCCACGTTCACTAAATAATGAGAGTAGATGGGTCTTGAATCAAACAGCAATCGCTAAGTGTTTGACCAGTGTCTGCAGGATAGGGGAGGAGAATTAATAAAAAAATGTTGATGGGCCTTAACCCCAAAACCAAAGGGGGTTTCTGGAAAAATGTTTGAGATTTGGGTGTCCCTAGAAGATAATTTGAGCTTGGATTTTCTTTTAATTAGACTTCCCTAGAGAAGGGTTATTTGGAATGTCCTCATTTGGCAAATTTTTGAAAATTGAATGACGCTCAGAAGCTGTTTTAAGTGCTCCTAGCCAGGACATTTTTAGAAAACTGTATTACTCTCTCTCTAAGATATTTGAAATATTATGCAAGAACATCTTTCAGCTTAATATTCGAGAGTATAAGTGAAGAGTGAAATAAATATAAAGAGGGGAATTTATTCCAAGGAGGAAGGAATTGTTTTAAAGGGGGCAAAGTACCTCCTATCCTCCCTGGTTCCTCTACCACTGGATTGAAGATCCATGAAACGCATATAAGAAAGAAACACCTGATTGTTCACAAAACTTGTTTGCGAGGGGATATACAGTTCTATTAAGTTTAATATCCAATGGGTGATGTTCATGGGCGCTATTACTCTGTGCGTAGATTGCTGACATTTCGCCTACTGTCAATAAATTTAAGACTCAGAATATGCTAAACATTAATTCTACTATTCTATTACCGTACATGACGAAAATTAATTTAAGGTACTCGAAAACAAGGTGCTTAGGAAGATATTTGACCTAAAAAGTGATAAAGGTAGTGGGGAGTGAAGAAGATTACATACTGGTGAGCTACATACTCTGAACTCACCTAAAGAAAATTTTATGGTAACTAAATCTCACAGATCAGAGCGGGCAGGATATGCGGCGTGACTGAAAGACACTAGACCCGTGTTCAGGGTGCTTATTGTTAAACCCAGTGAGAAGAGACCATTGGGAAGACATAGACGCTAAATATAGGGATATGGTGTAGTGAGGTGGACTGGATAGAACTAGCTCAAGATAGGGATAGGGTGTAGTGAGGTGGACTGGATAGAACTAGCTCAAG
>CABFOV010000816.1:59489-155096 GCA_902141375.1 Timema poppense | reverse complement strand
ATTCACAAGATGTCTTGTCAGAGGTGAAGGAAGGGTTTGGTAATCAGATAAATCTTTGCCGGGAGCGAGGATTGAACCCCGGACGCCAGCATAGAAGTCTGACACCTTACCCCTAGACCACCAGGTCACCCTTACCATCTTGATCTGGGCACGCACTCAGCCCTTCGGCTAGTTAGTGCTGCCTGCACCATCTGGTAGCAATCCCATGTACTAGGGGAGTTCAGGAAGTGTAGTGGTTCCCCGCTGCAGTCCACAATGAATTTTCTATGAGCGAGAGTGAAAGGGCCTACCAATTTTACCAGAAAATATATTTACACATACCTTCCAGGGTTATTTTACATACCACAATCGACATGGGGCCAACTCGACGGCTTTATTTCCTCTCCGAAAGAAGTTGTAATATGGATTTTGATCTTGCAAGAAAAATCCGTTGATCTCGGCTGGGTTTGAACCCAAGAACACCAAGGTTGAACCGGAATTTTATTATTGGTTAATTCGGGGCTTCCCTTTTGGCCATGAGGAAAATACTTTGTATTGTGTATTCTCTAGAATTAAGTTAGTTTGTAGCCCGCGTGATTATATAATTAGTTTATTCATAAAATGGACGTTGAACGCCTTTTTATTTTAATAGATATTTTATTGGTTGTTGATGGGATTTTAAACGAGGAAACGTTAGATCAATAAATAGATGTATCAACAAATAAGATAATGATTCTATTGGAAAACTATACATATTTAGTCCGATTTAGATAGAAAGGAACTTTTCAACAGCTATAAAACAATTTGTATACAACCAATAAGCGAATACATGTGATCTGCAGCTGTCACTTTTCGTAGGAAATATCAATACTTATGGAAAATTACTAATTAATAATTATCAATATACCTGCTTCGGTGACCAAATGAACTAAGACGTCACTCTCGGAACAGACTTGACTTCCAATGACGGATAGATCAGAGTTCAAATCCCGGACAGGTGTAGGCTACTGTATATGGTTCTTCCTAAATGGTTTGTCATCCTCCCTCCACGCAAATACTGTTAAATTGGACCTTCCTTATCCCTAAGACATAAACATAATTAGTACTTATGCATATATCCCGAATGGGTAGTAAGACGCGCTAATTAAACAAAATCAAGGTTTACCGCAATAAATAAATTTATATTTTCTGAAAGATCTTTCCTGCAAAACTCTGATTACATGTAGCTCTAGTCACTGATAACGCGTTTTGAAATTAAGGTGGGGCTTAAGGGGTCATGAGAAAAGGTCAGTGTTGTTACAGTTTTTAATGTTATTGGGTTTTTTTTGCTAACATAAATGAAACATAACTCGTATAGAAACAGAGTTTAATTTTCTTTGCATTGTGATATCAACATTTCTTGAATATCTCTCATTGACATAGTGGCATTAGATGAGAAGCTTTAAAATTAAGAGAAAAAGTTGTAATTAAATTCCAGGACACCCTTGACAGATATTCAACAATTACTATTGAGGGTACCGTGGGAATGAAACTTAATTCTATGATTCTACTGAAGAATTTTTTATTTACATTGACTGACAAAATATTTGTCTATATAAACTGCAAAACCATTCGTTTTTTCTCCCGTCCCCTTCCACTCCAACTTGGAGCTAACGATTTTTCTTTTTTTAATCCAAAACTTTCCGCATCCTCCATACAAACTAAATCACAAAGCCCCTTTGGTAAACCCTACTATAGAACCTACCTGGGAGGTTTGCCTCGCATTCATAAGTAGTGCTCGCTGGAACATTGGATTACACTATGATCACTGTACTACCTTGTAAATATTCTACAACGATCTACTGCTCACAAGGGTGAGGAGGGTGGAGCGGGGTCTGCTATGGGAGGTCATGGACTGAACCACTCCGAGCTAGTGCATACAGTAACACTGCGGGTAGAATTTCTAATATATGTTTCAAACTGTGGTCCGCAACTTAAAAGAATTATTTAACATTAAGTTGTAGTAAGACGCAGTGATAAAAAAATACTAAGGTATTTTTAACATCGTGTCCCACTACCGGTTCAGTTTATACACATACGTAATAACTCCAGTCCATTCGCCATAGGAATGGTGGTAACTTACAGCAAGAAAATGTTACCATATCTACTCATATACATATATATATATATATATATTCATTTGCCAAGCCATATTCTCTGCAAGACCATACATATTGAGTTGTTAAATTTAGCAAAAAAAAATCTTTCAACCCAAACAATTTATCTTTAATTATGTTTTTCTTTTAACCGTTTTTGCATTTTCTGCTAGTGGTCAGTTAACACCACCCCTATGGCGAATTGACTATGCTAGTGTGTTATGGATGAGAAAGGTTAAATTAAGAGGAAGTATACCCACTTTTGTGTGGGGGTAGAGTGGTAAATAATTTAGGATAGAACACCCTCAGTAGACTAGACCAAGATCCGTACCCCGACCTCCCCTCACTTGCGAAATTGAGTTCTTAACCATGACGTTACCTTAGCTGGTACCGAGTTTGTTAACTGCTTCATTTTTTTAGCACCTCATCTTACTACACTTTTTGGTTATAGGCCTATGTACTAATTACATTAATGTGTAGGGATTAAGAAGGCTTAATTGAGATAAAGTGCACTTGCATTTGCGTAGAAGGAGAGTGTAAAACCATTTAAGGAAAACCACCCTCAATGGACCCGACCCGGATCTAATCCCAATCTCTCTGTCTTTAACAGTCTAGTCTAACACGATAATAGCGCGTTAGACCACGCGGACACTGGAGCGGGTAACTTCTACAATTGCAGGGTTAGAACTACTAAGGTATTTTAGAGGAAATGCACCTTCATTAGTGTGTATAGTGAATAGTAAAACAACCTCCTAAGTTCACCCGGCTTGATTTTTACCGTAGTGTCACGGACAATCCAGTATATTGCAAAAACCCGTTACGAAAATTGCAGGGTCTAATGTGTCGCTCTCGCAATAAGATTGAACTGCTGATGACTGGGCGATTTGGATTCGAATCCTGGTCGGATGTACTGAGGAAGTTTCTTCCTAAATAGCTTTGCACTATCCATCCATTAAAATGCAGGCGTACTTTCTCTAAATTCAACTTCTTCACGCTTAACCAATTAGTGTAATTAATACAAATGCATACAGTACGATCAGATAGTAAGACACGGTGCTGAGAAGATGGTGATATCAGCATCTTATATCACGTGGCCCCCAGGCTAAGTATGGACGTGACCGGGTCACCAAAGTGGTTGATTGGCCTTGACCGTGTTTCAGGTCACCTCTGAATGTCAATGATTCGAATTCCCGTTGGGGAGACTTTATGGATTTATTTTTCTATAGGGTGGATAAAAGGACTAAAGTTATCTGTGTGCTCCCTCTTTCGTAACTTTTTAACTAAATCAAGGATCAGAACCAAACTTAGAAGACAAACAGGCCACTCACTAAGAAACTTCAAAGTTTGTTCTTTGAAATTATTTAATATGTTATTTTGGAACCATGGATGTTCAAAATTGATACGCTCGAAATATTTTGGCTGTGTTCAGCAATATAACATAACTAAAATATTATATCTAGTTTTGATCGTTGGCGTCCTTAAGGTGGGAATATAGGGAATGTAAATTAAGGAAAGTATTCTCACAGTTTTTATAGCAAAACTTTGTTTAGCTAAAATAACTAATATATTGCTCCAGTATATACATAGAATTTAATTTTCTTCTCGTGGTGGTATCAACAGTGGTTGAATATCTGTCATGAGCATGGTGGTATTAAACGACCAAAATTTTAAATGAAGGTATAATGTTGTCATCAAATTTCAAAATATCCTTGGCAAATATTCAATAGCAAATGATATCTCCATTTGAAGAAAATTAAACTCTGTGTTTCTAAAGGAACAATATTGGATTTATCTCGTTCCTTAACACACGAGATATCTGAATATTTGCTTTAGCGGGCTAGGTATGATGGTATTATAAAAGTAGAATTTAAATTAAATGTATTCGTTTTGTTTGGAGAGGTAGCGAGATAGTGTGTGAGGTTAAAGCATTAACGAAACCCCACCTATGTAATAATAATAATATTTAGCACCGCATCTTACTACCCGTTCGGATTGTACGCTTTAAGTACTAGCTACGCTAATGTATTAGGAAATGGGAAGGTTGAATTAGAGGAAGTGAGCCCACATTTGCGTGGAGGGAGAGTGGAAAACCATTTAGGACCCCTCCCCCTCCCAGTTCACCCGACCGAGATTCGAACCTCGATCTCCCCGTCCTCAGCAGTCAAGCTTAACAAGACTAGCGCGTTAGCCAACTATGCCACCGAGGCGGGTCTCACCTATGTACACCCGACCGAGATCGGAACTCTAACCTCCACCTTCGTCGTCGACAGACCAGACTATATGAGGCTGACGTCTTTTCTCAGCGTTACCACAGCTGTGAGCTACGTTCACTAACGTCAACATACTACTAGAGTTACTAAAACTATCTAAATCGGTGTTCCTCAAAGTGTGGTCCACGGTTGCCCATCAAGTGGTCCTCAGGATTTCAAGAAGCTTAGTAGTAATTGTTACTGCCCCGCCCCACCCCATAGACAGATCTTACTTTGTGGGTTGGGTTGAGTAGCGTTATACTTTCGAACGAGGGAGGTGGGGTGACGACAATTATTACTAAACTTAATAGATATGGGTTCTTTAATAGTCATTTATTGAGATATTGGATGGATATTACTAGAATGGACAGTGTGTTATGTTGGTTGATAACTTTAGTTTTACAGGTATTTTAAGAAAGGTCCCCAACTTCTGTCAGTGTACTATCAGTTTCAACAGCCCGCTTGTTGACCTAACATAGATGTTACATCTCTAAATCTCGTAAGAGCTCGCATCGCATCGACTATGACGTGACTCGAGAATCACAATAATTTCGAGTACTTGGGAGACTCGATCCCCCCCCCTTCCGCGAGCCTGTGCAATGCTTCCATCCACACCCGGAAAATTCACCCAGACTGGCCATCATCGGTCAGGCAGTGGCAGGTCACAAGGCACTGGGAGACGAAGCTCTTACTTTGACTTTGAAGTCCTTTCTTCTATCAATATGGACAAAACTTGAAGTTTTAAATCCCAAAGTGGGCTCTTCCCTCTCTCTAAGTTTTCCATGACCTATATTAATAATATGTATCTATCTGACATGAACATTGAGCGATATCTACCACACGCAGAATATGAAATTTTAAAATGAATAGTCCCTGTGCATAAACATGTGCACCTAGAATCTGTAATCTTTAAATTTTGATTATATTGTTTTAATCTATTAAAAACTAGTTAATAAGAAATAAAATTAATAGATTTATTTATGTATGTTTGAAGCATATAATAGCTTTGACACCCGCCTGTGTAGCCGCGTGGTCTAACGTGCTATTCTTGTATAGAGTGAACCGCCGATAACGGGGATATAAAGATTCTAATCTCTGCTGAGTGTTCTGAGGGCGTTTTTAAAATTGTTTTTCACTCTCTCTCCACACAAATGCGGGCACATTTCCTTAAATATTGTATTCATAATCCTGAAAATCATTAGAGTAATTAGTACATAAGCGTATAATCTGAATTGGTGTCAAGACGCGTTGTTAAAAAAAAATAGAGTTGACCGGGGTAACCACGTAATGATTATTATTATTAGCACCGCGTCTTACTACCCGTTCGGGCTATACGCACACGTAATGATAAGTTGACAACAATAACTATTATTGTGGTTGCGCGTGACTGTTGATATAGGGAAGGTGATGCGAGAGGCCACAAAGCAGATAATGAAATAGTTAAAGACACCAATAGGTAGCTTACTGACGCTTAGGTTTGATAGGTTGGGGTTTTTTTTTCCTTTATCAAAGTTCTGGTCAAAAATCCAAACACATATAAACAAACGAGCACCGAGAAAATTTAAATAAATCATGGGTTATTGAATACAATAATTCGTTATCAATGGATATAAAATAAAGTTAGAATAAACAATTCTTTTAATGAAACCATAAGTAGAAGAAAACCAGAAACTAATAGTTCTTTAATAAATGTTTCCTTAGTAAACAATTCAAGTAAAACATGAATTTAAAGTCATTAATGCATTTGATTTCAACTTTAAGAAGAATAAACCGATACAGTGGTGCAATAATAAAATCAATAGATTATTATTATAAGTTTAAAGTTATCTATGTAGATCACTCTAAAGGCTATTATCAATAAAAATACTTTTAATATGTGAGATTTGTAGATAGGAACTTATGTATGGTTGGTCAAATGGGAATTAAGTGGGTTAGAACATATCACAGGTACACTTTTAACAATCACTGCTTACCCCGGCAAGACCCCACGACATGACACTTAAGCCTAACAATAATAAGTTTTATTTATTTGAGTAATTGGCATGTATTTTGAAATAAAAAAATATACTAATTTATATGTTTATTTTTTTTAAACGCGTAGTTCAAAAGTGTTTCACAATTTTTTGACTATCTTTTTTAGCCAAAGCTAAAAAGCCATTTATATTAAAAGTATATTTGATAACAACAATGAACAATCACACAGACAGTAATAAAATAATGTTCTCATTAAAAACCAATACAACCCTTGTTCTAGACCCCCTGACCCGTTCGGTAATCTCTGAGTTCCAGAGAGTGGGAATGAAAAAGTTTACAATTTTTGTAAAAGTAATAGCGTAAAATAACTTTTCGGGTGGAGAGTTTATTCAAATAGAGTTTTTATTTTAAAAGCTAAAATTTGGTATATTTTGTTTGGTTGTCCTTGTCTAAGCTCATATATTGACCCTACATTTTTTGCTCTCAAAACACTTTCATTTTGTAAATATATTGTTTAAAAGTCCAAATGAGTTTATTCTTCATTTTTTCGTTTAACTACCTTCAATCTAAAAACAAATAAACGTTAATCCATTTATAATATAATTAATTTCATGTTCTAAAGCTTAATCTTTATACTCGCTAGGTTTCGTTTTCTTTAAGTTCTTTAAGTTCATATAATTTAAACGTTGGATAAACATTCCGTTCCCTTGAGTACATAATTTCGTGTCAACTAATGTGAACGTATAATACGTCTTCCAAACAAATTCGTAAAAATAAAAGAATTTTCAGCAAATTCTATTATTTTTTTAAATATTTACATTATTTTAAACTTGGCTTAGTGTTTTTATAACGATATCCTCAATATATTAAATGTTTACATCACTTTCTACTAATGGTAGATAAAAGAAAATACGATACATTTAGAAAATGGTGACCGCTTAGTTTGTTATCATTGGTTGGTTCATTTAGATTCGCAAATCGATGTTCACTTATTTGTATTACCTACAATTGATTCTCCATAGCCATTCATAAGGACAGTCCAAAAGTAAGTTGTTGTTTTTCCTAGCATCACGTCTTACTACCCGTTCGGATTATACAACTATGTACTAATTTACACTAATATGTTAGGATTAGTAATGTTTAGTTTAGAAGAAGTTCGCCAGCATTTGCGTAGAGGGAGAGTGGAAAACTACTTAGGAAAAAGCCTCAGTGCACCCAACCGGGGTTGAACCCTAATCTTCCGGTCCTCAGTAGTCTAGTATATAACTCGAGAGTAGCGCGTCAAAAGAAAGTTAAAGTTGATACAACTTCTAACTTGCACAGTTCTTCCACGACAAGCTGCCGGGTGCCACAAATCATCTTATCCCGGGTCTTGGGAGCTACGTGATTGAGCCGGGTGGGCCGTCACAGACATCCCAAAGCCCTTCTCGGATAAGTGAGATGTGATTGGCCACCGGGAGGCTCTCATCCAGCCCTCCGTATAATAATGTCACACCGCAAATCTCCAGGAATCCTTATTCGGTTTGAACCTGCTGATTTTTATTTACTAATAATAACAATATATTTTGTGTCTGACCCGGGTGATCTTGGGATAAAGTGCTCGCCTCAGGACCCGATGCTCGTGGGTTCAAACCCAGCCAGCGTCGATGGATTTTTCTTTAGCAACAATAATCCGTAGCACAACTTTATTTGGAGGGAAATTAAAGCCGTCAGTACCGTTTCGATTGTGGACATGTAAAAGAACCTTGGAAAGTGTGTGAAAATAAATTTTCTGATAAAATTTGTAGAAGCTCTCACTCATAGAAATTATCCTGTGCTGATATAATCGGTAGGTTCAGAAAGTGCACGTTAAATACCTCAAATAAATATAAATAAACAAACCTAGATGTTTTTGTTTCGGAAACCTTTCGTGCAATGCAACAACCTGTCCCTTCAAGTACGGCTAAAATGATGCTACCTGTGGTGTTGGGACATGATAAACTTGGTTATCTGGGAGCATTATTAGAGAGGATGCTTTTCTACGACTGTGATACCAACTTCTAAGTATTGATAAATACTACGGACATACGGGTCAGGACTTTGTGTGGGGACAGAGCACTCTATTAGTGTAAAGTCAAGCTCTTCTAATGGATAAAGGACCATACGGATATGTATTATGCAGATGGGACTTTGAAATAAAATCAATCCTACGCAAGTGGACATTGGTCGTTCCTCTTTACCCCTTAAAACCACTACCTCTTTTCTCCTCACCCTGCACCCCTCAAACACTCTAAAACCACCTTTTTATTTATTTTTTTATTTTTTTTAGAAATGATAGTCAGGGAGTTACAAGAGAACAACAGTATATTTTATTGGAAATCAAAGAAACAGTCGATATAAAATAAAAAATCATAAATATATCAATATTAGTTAGAGTAACCAGAGTCAAAGACTTTACTATTAAACAAAACTATTTCATAAATATATAAATATTGACTATAGTATCCAAAGTCGAAGACTTTAATATTAAACAAAACTATTTCATAAATATATAAATATCGACTAGAGTATTCAAAGTCGAAAACTTTAATATTAAACAAGGACAGTTCATAAATATATAAATATTGACTAGAGTATCCAAAGTCGAGAACTTTAATATTAAACAAGGACAGTTCATAAATATATAAATATCGACTAGAGTATCCAAAGTCGAAAACTTTAATATTAAACAAGGACAGTTGATAAATATATAAATATCGACTAGAGTATCCAAAGTCAAAAACTTTAATATTAAACAAGGACAGTTCCAAAATATATAAATATTGACTAGAGTATCCAAAGTCGAAAACTTTAATATTAAACAAGGACCGTTCATAAATATTTAAATATTGACTAAATTGACCATAGTGGAAGACTCAAATATTAAACAAGCTCGCCAATCATGCCATCAATATTCTGGATATTACAATAATTAAAGATTCCAAGATTACTAAGCATATCCATTATAAAGGTCCCCCACCTCCCGTGCTAATAATCCGTCCAATGATATAACAAAGACACGTGTTATAAAGAAGGGGTTTAGAAGATTACTTACTACAACAAATAAGTTCGTGCGCATCTAATATTAATAGCACAGCGTTAAATATAAGTGTCCTGCCTAACAATGAATCCCAAAGAGATAGAGTCATAAAGTATTATACAAGTCAAGGTGCGATCAACTTTCCCTTTAACCACCTAAGGCAGTCCAAAGCTATTGAAGTTATAAGTATATTATAGAGAATTAAGTGTACGTTTCCCACACACTAATAAAAGTTAATAGGTGCTATCAACGTTATTTTACCCTAAAACTCGTTCTCCAGCGAACGACGCCAACAATTAATCAGAACGTCGGCAAGAGCGCAGTCAAAAGCTAGTTGCCTGGCGGCGAAAACAGAGAGTAAGTTTACATTGGAGCAAGGATTAAGTTTCTGCCAAAGGTTAAATAAAATAAGAGCGTGGTTAAAAATTAGCCACGATGATAACAAAAACCCATCCCATGATTGAAAATTTAAATTTATAAGATCAAATCAATAATTTTGAAAAGATTCCCACACATTTAGCCGAAAGATAATTTTTAAGGATAGAATTAAGCCTCAACTTAATGTTCCACTCTCACCTTTGGTACGCCTATGATACAATGAGTGACGATGTCTACAAAACACCGCCATAAATATCATCAAACATCAGACTAAATGTCCTCAAAGAATAGGGGAGACCAAGTGGGAAAGGGGGGAGGGTGAAAGGTACGATATCTCGAAGCGTGTAGAAGCTTGTGGAAGCTTATCGAAGCTTGGTTGGCATGACGACAACAGAACATGTGCTCGGACAAGTCAGGCGGAGGAAGTAACAACTAGGTGCGCAACGTAGCCTTAATTTGTTTGCCATGGGTGTGGCCTTTTTCTTGCACCGTACTGAGTCCCGCCTCCCATCAGTCAGACAGATAGTGTGTTAGAGAGAGGAGGTGAGGCCAAGCATGTGTTGGTGTCGGATGGTGAGTGTTGTGCCATTTGATTTAACTGTTATAATGTAATTTGTTACAACTTCCCCCACCCAACCCCCCAAAAAATACCATCACCATCCCAAAAGAAATAGTTTCCATGTTGGTTCTTCGTCACATGTCTATGTTATGGACATTTTGTAGGTCAAATACGATTAAGTTTTTTGAACGCTTGCTTCTTCAACTGATAATTATGAATTTTGTATAGGATAGTTTTCCGTGGAGGGAGAGTGGAAAACAATTTAGTAAAATCAATCCTTGATACACCCGACTAGGATTTAAGTTCGATCTCATCGTCATTGGCAGTCCAACCTATTGCGAGAGTGACGCCTTAGACCATGCAGCCACCAAAGGGGGTATCGTTTTAAATTATATCAATATCATTTTATTCAGAATTCACTTGAAAAAATTGTATTATATGTAGCCTATATCAGTGGTGGTTGAGGCTTCTAGGACGTTAGATTTGAGTTGAGCTTGAATGCCATTGACGGAAAGGTTGGGATTTGAAACTCAGATTGGCACCATGTGAAAGGTTTTCTCCATAAGGTTTTTCCTTTTTGTTTTTCCCATACTCCCTCCGTGCTATGTGAGAACATTTCCTGTAAGTTACCCTTCTCTTCTATATACTTAAGATTAAATCGTCTCCTTCGAATGTATAAATATTTTCTTATCGTATCATACCTTACTATCAGTTCGTACAATCCACCTTTAGTTACACTTAATAGGCTAGTTATGAGAAAAGTTTGAATTCAGAGTTAATCACCAATATTAATTGGAGGGAGAGTATAAAAACGTTTAGGAAAAACCACCTAACTACACCTGTCTACGATATGAACCCCAATCTTCCCAGTCACTGGTAAACCAGACTAAACGATCTAGGAGTTAAATTTGCGTGCCCACAGATGAATGTAAAACTAATATTAAAGTTATATAACTATAAAATATAATTAAATCATGGTAGTAAGATCGGACAACTATAAACGTTTCTAAAGCAACTTTAATTTGTCTACCTTAAAACAAATGAGGTGCATCTATCACTTTTGATAAACATTATAAATGCCAATAAAATACATATATATATATATACAGATATAAAAAAAATCCCGCTGTTCCCTAATGGAGTAGCCAAGAAACTGTGCATATAGTTCAAAAAACTACTCCATATTTAATCCATCCTCACTAACTTTCTCATGCGCACACTATTATTCTTAAAACTCTTAATGTTTCCCTTTTTCCCATATTCATCTAAAGCATTTAGCCACGATATGGCATACTCCTTCCTTTTGATCCACACAATCTACCTTCATATATATGCTTTATCACTCAATCCACACTCATCCTTTCAACATACACAAACCAAAGTAGGACGCTTCTTTAACATTGACCTATTGGATCGCCTTTCAAACCGCACTCCTTCAGCACGCATTCATTACGGACTCTGTCCATTTGAATTTTTCCACATATATTTCTCATGTGTCTCATTTCCAACCACGTTAATCTTGTGTCTATCCCTACAAGTCCAAACTTCATATCCATACACCAATGAGAGATAAGATAAATGTATGTATGTATGTAAACTCATACAGCGATTTTACCATATTATATTGGAGCACGATATTATTTCTAAAGGAAATGTGAAAAAACAAAGTGTAGCCTTTCTAATATCTCGTTTACTTGAAACATCATTATTCATATTTGACAGCAAATATATTTTTCATGAAAATTTTCCATATTACATAAAGGGTAACTGATTTAACCGCCTTATATCTGTGCATCCCATCTTATCATAATCACAATTATCTGTCTTGTTGGCTATTAGGAAAGAATAAATAAGGCTAGTTATAATATTCTAACATTGTTTTTTCCAATAATAATTCTTAATACCGAATAGGATATATTTGTTAATATATATGTATGTATGTATGTATGTACCACGACGACTGTACAATGTAGTGATCAATCCCACCAACAAACATTCCTTAGACTTAGCCCATTTCATAGTTACTTCCCGCCGTCCAGGTCATGTCAACTTAAGAAAAGTCACCCGACTGTAGGAGGTGTACACAAAAACGTTTGGACGAAGTTTCTAGAGTATCATAATATCCCGCCAGAGCGCAGTATCCCCCGGGTTTGGACAACGCACAAGAGTGTGAGCTAGGGGAAGAAAATAATAAGTTATCCTGACTGTACCCCCACCACGCACCTCCAGACAAACATTGCAGTGCGCATGCATCTTTACAATATCTCTTTATGAGTGGACGTTGATGACGTACCATTCAACATCTCCAACCCTAATCATTAGAGGGCACAATAGCAGAAAAGAGGGTGGGTGGAATCTATAAGGAATTTAATGTAACAAAAGTAGGAATATTTGCAATTTTAAGAAAAAGTTGTTTTTTTATTCAAGGTAAAACAACAGAGGTAAATAAATAATACATGGCCTCACAAGGCAAACTGGAGAGTGTTTAAAAACATATAAATCTGGCAGAGACTGCGCTTGTGCAGTACATATGAGTATACATTTCACAATCCCAAAGTAATAGTAGTCCTTAACGAAGACTACGTATAAAACAAACAAGTAATAACATAAATTATGTATTTATATGAATTAGTCTGGAAGAGACCCAATAATAATCAAAAATCGTTAGTATAGTAATAAAGAGCTTAAAGAGGTTCTCAACTTGGTTAACAAAGCGGCTGAATCACCCTTGTGAGTTCAGATTAAACAAACAGGTTAAATCATTAAACCTTTGAAACCTTACTACAACAATAAAGAGTTTAATAAGCTTGAAAAATATAAAAGTATAAGGTATTTACTTTATTGGAATATCAAAGCTCTTAAATTACGACCAAACAAATAGGTTAAGCAATTAAACCTTTGAATCCTTACTATATTAACAAAGAGCTTAATGAGCTCTTTTACACGCTTAACAAAGCGCCTGAATCACCATTGTGAATTACAACAAAATCATTAAATTTTAAGATTAAAATTTAATTTCAAATGGCAATTCTGATCAAAATAAATTACACAAAGGTTTGACTTCCCGACATAGCTCAAACTTTTGTGGTACTATTACCTCCACCACCTTTAAAGTAATCGAGAAGATTCCAACTTGTTACTATTTAACATTATAATAGAAAAACAAAGCAATACTACATTAAAATACTGGAAATGTCTCACTAAACGAAACGGAGTCGTTAAGGTTATAGCTTATAAACCAACAACAAATAAACTACTCTTATAATTTCTTCAAACAAAATACGTATACAAAATTGTATCTATAATTAAACATTATCAAATTTTAAAGTTAAACAATTATTGGTAACAACAAGTGCAATAAAATTTATAATTAAACTAAATATTCCAAGCAAGAAAAATAAAAAGTGACTACCTACTAATAAGTCTAAATATTACAAAGAGACTAGTACCCAAGTGGCCAAAGGAAACATTAAGTGTTCCATAAAACGATTTTACTTTCCAAAATAAATCTTGTAGGGAGAAATTACCGACGCCTACACTGAACGATTTTAATCACATAATTAACTAAGTGCTCAAATACCCAAACCCATTATAGGTAATTTATATTTAAATATGTAACAAAATATAAAAAGTGCATACTCTCCCATCATGGAGCAATTATGTCCAGACCAGGACTTCTCGTGGAAGTGTCGGATTTAATAGTCAACCATGTTAGCTGAACACCAGCTTTATATAGGTCTAGTTGATGAGTATAAGGAGGGGGATCTTCATATTAAAAGTATAATGCCACGTTGCGAACAGGTGCTAGAACAATGTTTCTCTTGTTGACAACCGTCATCATCTTGACAAGCCACCTAGACACGTTGACCAGAACTCTGGTGAGCTGGCAGTTAAGATCACGTGAGGTTCGTCTGTCGGCTGGCTAGGCCAATCAGCGTATGTCTAGATCACCTCATTGAAGTGACTCGTCTTCATAGCTTTGCCAGTCTTCACTTCATCACAGAATTCGGTGCGAGCTAGTCGGTCATGGAACTCGTGCTAATCCAGAATATAGAGTAAGTGAATAGAGCACATATTTTAGACATAGTAAGGTATTGTAAATGTTTGATATTGCTTATTTTTGGCGTATAGTATTGATGCTAGTATTACAATGACCGCATCAAAAGTTACATCATGTGTTGTCTACCCCTACCGACTCTCCCCAACTAAGAAGGACTGTTTAAAAGACACTGATTATTTTTGTAATGTTCTCTTTGATGTCCAGTGAGCTGTAGGAACTTCTTCGTACTGTTTGTTAGTTAAAATTAATTTTTGGCCTGTTTATTTCTATTACGTTTCTTTCAAAAATACATTTTGGATATAACTATTTAAGATTATGCAAGGGAAATTACATATTACGTTTTGGCTCAGTTTTATTTATTTTTCTACCCATTTACATTTTGGTCTGATTTGTATGCTAAATGGATGTCTGGGTCTAGGGAGGTATTTGACTTCTCATCCATGTATATACTTCACATGTAGGTAGTTAATAATATTTAGAGGTGACCTGGTGGTCTAGGGGTAAGGTGTCAGACTTCTATGCTGGCGGCCGGGGTTCAATCCCAGGTCCCGGCAAAGATTTATCTGATTACCAAACCCTTCCTTCACCTCTGACAAGACATCTTGTGAATGTGAGGAATGCCAGGTCTCCACCTTGGTTCGGATTCCACGTTAAGCTGTAGGTCCTTCATTTCATCTCACAATCACCCTACCATTACACATTAGCGTAAGTGCGTATAACCCGAACGGGTAGTAAGACGCGGTGCTAATAATAATAATAATAATAATAATATTTAGCACCGCGTCTTACTACCCGTTCGGGTTATACGCCTTAAGTACTAATTACGCTAATGGAATAAGAATTGGGAAGGTTGAATTAGATTAAGTGAACCCGCATTTGCGTGGAGGTAGAGTGGAAAACCATTTAGGAAAAACCACCCTCAGTTCACCCGACCGAGATTCGAACCTCAATCTCCCCGTCCTCGGCGGTCGAGCTCAACACGACAAGCGCGTTAGCCAACTACGTCACCGAGGCGGGTATGTAGGTAGTTTGCGTTTTATGCATTCTTTATTATTTTTTAGAATCAATTTAATATGTCAGTATGAAGAGTAAGTCTGTAAAACATGTAACTTCATGATTAGCTTAAATTAGCTATAGCTTTGCTACATAACCTTTAGGACGATAATATTCTGTAAAAATTGTCATGGTAGGAGTATTGAACGTTTTTATATACGTGGCTTAAATAAATATGTCTGGTATTGCGACTATCCCACTTCTCAGACAGTTGATGCCGCCTTTAGATGTGGTAATTGCATGTATAGTTAAGCGCCAAATTCTCCTATGTATTTTTAATATTATACTTAATAATTATTGTGAAAGGTAACGATATCTAGTGTTAAAATTAGACCATCATATTACGCGTATTAGCCTCGAGGGCTCATTTTATTATTTTTATTTGTTTTTTGGTAATACTTATGTTTCAAAGATTAGAGTTTCAAAGAACATAATATTTTTATGGGGTTTATGCGTATCCCCAGTCATTGTTTTTAGGCTACTAGTTTTCCACATTTGAAAAATTGTTGATTGAGAATAAACAGGCTTGTATAGTCTATTGACCATGTCTATATGACTATTTTTAACACTTTTATATTATGATCCATTACCTTCTATCTTCATAAGTTAATTTTCCTACTATCCGCTATGTTTACTATATTTTTGGGGGAGCCAAGATGGGCTTAATATATAGTGATGTTCAAATTACGAATCCCTGTATAATATAATCATTTCCATTAGTTCTGCTGTTTGCATTACTTTTTACACTGGCCGGTTGCCGGGGCCTGCTATAGATATAGAGTCAACCAACCGAGTTGTCAGTATATATTCCCAAAAAAAATTATATTTTCACCACTTTAATGTTTGATTAATAAATTCAGCTCATATACGCATCAAATCGATACAGATTATTTTGGAGGAACACCTTTTATAATTAAGTTTAAAACTCAGCTGTTGTGTTTATAGAGTACACCAGATGTTAAAAGCATTTCAAGTTGAGATATATTTTTATGTTTATAAAAATAAGTATATACGCAATCATTTCACACGTCAAACATAAACAAAATATATATTTAACAAAAAATACTTAATCTGTGATCAATATAGTTAAGGTTTTTACAACATCCGATGTATACGCAATTTAATTACGTTAATGTGATAGGGATTATGAAGTTAGGATTTAGACTAAATAAAAGAGCATTCGCGTGGAGTAAACGTGGGAAACCATGTAATAGACACTACTCTTAGTGTGATAAAGCCGTATTCAAACCCCGACCTTCCTATCATCATTTAAAAAATGTTTCCTACTCTTCCTTCACGCAAACCAGTGTCCACTTATATTTTTATTTATTTTTAGCAGCACGTCTCACTAACTGTTCAGCTTATGTACTAGCTACGATAATGGTTTTGAGGGATTAGGAGGGTTATATTTAAATTAAATGTACCTGCATTTGCCTGGAGAGAAAGTATAAAAACATGTTAAAAAAAGCCCCTTCGGTACACCCGACCGAGATTCGAACCTCAATCTCCCCAGCATTGGCAGTCTAATCCACTGCGAGAGTAGCACGTTAGACCATGCATCCACAGAAGTGGATTTATAAATATTTTCTTGTTCACTCTTACACCATTTGTGTAAACATGAGGCTAGGCTGGATGGGTTGTAAGACGTGGAGCTCGAGGTATTTTCATTTACCTTGAAGTAAACCAAATGCAACATAGCATGTAAATGTGAGTCAAGTGACGTTAGTTCCACTAAAAAAAATAATCCTCAAGCCTTTGTAGGGCATACAAATTACCCTTCAAAGGGTTGTAACGGGGTTAATCTGAGGGCTCAATTCAAACATGTACTATCTTTAAAGTGCTGAAGGGCAGCCCACCTCTTAGGGTGTAACGATGCATTAAATTTCACAGAAAATTACTTTAATTCCAAAGCGGACTTTGGTTTAATTTTACAACGCAATTCATTAAGTTAACTCGCTGTTGCGTGAAATTACCCTTTCATTAAGTCGATTCCCTCATTTATCTATTTTTAAGTTTCTCTTATTTTTCCGTTTGTTTCAGCGTCACTAATTTGACTACCTTTGGCTATGAGCGGTTGATTTTCTGTTATATTTCGTGTAAGGTTAATTTTCTGGGTCCACGAAGAGCTATCAAATTCAGTCATCTATATGAAGCAACCACGTCTTCTTATTTTAATTGTGAAGTTTAAATAAGGTGATGGAGTTAGTATATCAGTTATAATATAAAATACACACGTTGTTGGCTAAAATAATAATTTTGTTAGATTTAAAAAAATTGTTTCTTATATGTCTTGTTTTTTTAAATAAATATTTGCTTGCACGTGGTCCAACGCGTCATTATCGTGTGAAACTGGATTGCTAGTAAAAAGGAGCTAGAGGGTCAGATCCCAGTCAGGGGTAATGAGCGTGTATTTTCCTCAAATGTTTCCCACTTTTCATCTACGTTAATATGAGAATATTTCCTAGAAAATTCTACCTTTCTCATTCCTATTCTATCAATGTAATTAAAATAAAAATACAACCCAAACGGAACCCAAGGCATAGTGTAAAAACACATAAATACCTTTAAAATTATAAAACTAATGGATCAAATACAAATAAATATAAAAATATCAATAGCTGAAATAAATTGAGGCATGGACAGACAAAAATAAATTAAAGTTTTTTTAATCAATTTATAAATTGGTTAAAAAAGTATCATTTCAATTTGCTCATTTCCCAATTTATGTTCCTTATTTATGTTTTTATATTTATTTATTTTTAATCCATAAGTTTATGTTTTTAAATAAATTAAAATATTTTTCCCTATGTCTTAGTACCCAATTAGTTTGTACGTATAATGTAATCATCATAGTGGAATAGGGATGATTAAGGTAGAATATGAGAGGAAATGTGCCTGCAGTAGAGTCGAGGAGAAGGGGGATGCATATAATCAAGTGCAATGCAGTGAAGCATGAACCAAATTATGTTATTGTTAAAAAATAATAATATATTTTTGTTCATGCGTCAACTTATTTTGTTTTGTATACTACAGAACAGGTGGTCCTATAAGCTACTTATTTACTAATGTATAACCTAATGGTTATTCCACTCTGCCCCTTCAAAAATAAAGTATATTGTACCGTTTCAAATCCAATCAAATTAAACCATTTGTATAAATCCCTTATCGCGGAGGAAATCTGTTTGCACTATCTTGCGAATTCACTAAGACATCGTCAAGTATTATTAACGTTCCGTTAAGAGGATAATAATTGCTTGATTGGATGCCGTATATTAGTTTGCAAATATCTTCGCACGGTATATCACGAAGAGCTATGTTCAAGTTTAACAACTTCAGTTTGAGGTTGGTTAATCTTAATATCAAGGAGGTATTAACAAAACTATGTATAGTCTTAATAATTTGTGATGGCTATTATAAAGGTATATTTATCGATCTATAAATTTAACCCAATATACCCGTATGTGAGGTCACACAGTATAAGGCGTATGAGTTGCGATAAACTAATTGCAGAGATGACCGGGTCAGAATCCCGATCGGGCGTACTGAGGATTATTTTACTGGATGTTTATTAAATCTACCGTCATATAAATGCGAGTGCATGTAACTTTTGTTTACCTTATAAGGTACCAAGCTTACTTTACATTATTCCAGTACGGTATATAGAATATAAAGGCCACAGAAAATTTTGGGATAGAGTATTCTTAGGTGTAATTTTAGTGATCCACAGGGACAACCCATAATTTATCACTCACTTCTATTACCCATAAATACCGTGTATTAGGACATATTTCCTAGTTTAAGTGGCTTGGGGTTGAACTAGGCTCCCTCTAGGTCGGTAGATGGGAACTGAAACGCTAAGATAAGATCATTGGGCTAAATTAAAACAGTAGAGAAGATAAAGACGTAAAGAAATGAAAAGGGGTAAAGAATAAAACGGAGACACTGGAAATGTGATAAGACAGCGATATAAAATCTGAGACGAAAAGGTTAGAGAAATACTGTGTGGAGGGGGAAGGTAAAAAGATAGAAAAAGAAATGCTATAAAGGAATAATGAGAAAAAGTGAGAGAAGAACAGAGACGAGAAAGAGGAAATTGCTATCTGGGGTTTTGGGGGCAGTTACCAGCTGAGTCCTCAGGAGCTACAAGGCAATTCTCCGCAGGATATATATTACCATTTTAAAATATAGCTAAGGATACTACTAGCCCGGCTATCCTAGACGTAGCCTGGGGGTTACTTAAAGGATAAAGGACACTGCACCCAACCCTGACATCCTCCCCCCCTTACCCCATCCTTTCAACTAGATATACTGACGTACTATAGCCCGCATTGCACGATTTGTAAGAGGTAGGGTCCGAGTGGGGACTTGCTGTCCTCTTCACTTTATTGCTTTTTTATTTATTTAAGCCATACGTAAAGGTTTTTTTTTTACTTCCGCACAAGAATTTGGGGCTTTTTTTTTAGTATGGATGATTTGTAACTATAAATTGGATGAGTATTTTGTTGTATTAAATTCAAAAATAATTCTTATAATAGTTTTTATAAAGTGTAACGTTTGATCCCATGGTTATTGTCATGGAGTAATTAACGTGTACATTTTGAACAAACTGATTATATCAGCAGAAGAGCTACAAACTAGCTTAGTTATAAAGCAGACACAACTCCCAGTCTTCCGTGAAATGATATATCACCATGCAAGAAGCACCCATTTCAACCAATGATACAATTTTAAGCAGTACTGGGAATCGAACATGGGACTCACAGTTCAGTGATTACATGCACTAACGATTGAGCTAAGGAGTTGTACAATATAACTATTAAGGGATTAACTTAAGGGTTAAGGGAGAGCAAGTTATATAACATAAATTGCACCCGCATTAGTATGTAAAGGAGGATGTAAACCATACACAGTGACAAACCATACGTAAAATCAGCCAAGGTTCAAACTTTGACCACCCCATCATCTGCTAACAAGGCTATTGCGAGTATGACACCTTAAACTATGTGACCTTTTATGTGATTATAAAAGGTATATTTGCAAGTCAAAACTAGGTTAATGTGAGTCAATTAAGTACAGAACTAAATTAAATTACGAGCCATTTAAAGCTATGTGATATTTCCAGGCTGAGCTCTCTGCTAGTGTTGAATGGTTGTAAATGCCCTATCTAAGTAGAATTTAGGTGCTAGCTACGTGGGCGTATACCCAAATTATTTAACAGAATGGGAAACGTAGGACATAAAACTGGGGGAGATGCCTTAATAGACCATCCCACCCCAGGGAGAGCAAGTAGTTTAGGTGACTCTCTAACCAGCTCCCTTCTTGTGGTGCGTGGTGTCTTCAATAAAACAGTGGAAATTGGCATGGGTGAAATTAATGTATTATATTTTTTAAATAAATGATATTATGCACATAACAAACTTTTCTCTCTTTTATCTTAAAATAGAACTAAAAACTCGTAATATTTGTGAAATAAAATAATTTACATTGCTGCAGAAACACTCCACCAAAGATAAGAAATGAAATAATAAATGTTGTTACAGAAACATTGTTCACCAAAGCGCACAGAAATCAATTTCAATTTTCAAAAATCTTCATAAAAAGTATACACTAGTTTATGGCGCATAAACTATTGGTTTTATTAAAATATATTTAAAATAAATTTATTTTTATTTTTAATAGCACTATAACCTTACATCTTGGTCGGGTAAACTGGGGAGGTGGGGTTCCTAAAAGGGTTTCCACTCTCTGCGCAAATGCAGGTTCACTTCCTCTAAATTCAACTTTCCCAAGTCCTAATTCATTAGTGTAATTAGTAGTTAGGCATGTAACCCGAACGGGTAGTTAGATGTGGTGTTAAATAGAAATATTACCTGACAATGAATGTGATAAGCTATCTTGTATCTGAAATAGTTAAGAACATGGGAACAAATTTGTACATTTATACTTATGTAAATTATCCTCAAAGTCATTTTAATTAGAAAATTAGAATTGCCTAGGTTTTTATATGATAAACAGTGCCTAGATGCAAAATTTATTCAAAATTACTAAAGCGGATTTCAAGGAAACCGATGTTTTCTATTTTTACCCTTTGGTAAATTACCCTTAATTTTAGATTTATATATATATATATATATATAATTCCAAAAATACCTCAGGGGAGCCCTATGCAAACCCTAGATACCAAGCCTTATCCCAATCTGTAAAATTATGTCATCTCTAGTCTGAGATAAATAAAAACAGACAGACGGCATCACACACAAAACAACACTCATTTCGGGTACAGGGTGTTATGAAACATTGACATCCATCAAAATATTGAGTCCTATTTTTTTTCTACTATCACATTACTTCTCTCTCCGAGTGATTGAGATAAAGTAAAAACATACACAAATATAAATGTTGGGTTATTTTAAAATCTAAAATGCTATTTCGTTTGTTTTTTTCAACCTCTCTGTAGATAAAAGAATAAATCAGAAAATCCTCATTTCGGTACGATTTCTCGCTCGTGCGTAATCTTGTGGGTCTATCTAATTTACTGGTTAGTCGACCGCCCTGTGGCTTCTTCAGTGGAGATAGAAGTGAACACAAGTTAAAGATAGTATTTTGCAGTTTTTATAACAAAAAAACTGTTTGGGTTTTTTTCAAAATAAATCAAATATAGCTTCAGTAGATATATAGGCTTAGCTGAGTTTTAAAACATATAGTAATCTAAACAGTTCTTGAATATCGTTCCTGAACGGAAGATTTTTAAAGCGAAAGAAAAAATTATGTGACGCTCCATACATACATTCAAGAACTATACAAACCACAAGATGAAGAAAGTTAAACTAAACGCACTAAAGCAATTTTGGCTAAGGGATCAAATAGTTGAGCTGTTCTAGTTGGGGTTTCTTACTGTTTTATATTTAGCGCCGTTTTTAGCATCCGTTTGGGCTATACTCTTGTGTACTAATTACGTTAGTGGTTTTAGGGATTAGTAAGGTTATATGTATAGGAAGTGTATCCGTATTTGCGTGGAGGTAGAGTGGAAAACTATTTTGGAAAAACTTATTACACGCAATTGAGATTCAAACCTTGATCTCCCAGTCATCAACAGTCTAGTATACTGCGAGAGTAACGCGTTTGATCACGCGGCCACCGAAGAGGGTTTCTAGTTGTTAAGTACGGTTATAGTCACATCATTTATTTATTGGAAAAATTACACCCGGACACGGGTATAAAACCCAGGACCTTTGGTTTTACATGCCAATGATATGACCACTGAGCTATCCAGGAATCCCTTACAATTATAACAACTGTACAAGTGGCAGCAATAAGCACACTATCGAGTTGAAGATGGCTGCGTTATCTGGTAGCTCGCGATCTTAATAAAACACATTTGTAACCGACGAATTCCGCACGTCCATCATAGACTCTGCCTTAAAATATGAGTGAAGAATGACCCTGCACTTGGGACTATTCCTGGTTAGCTCAGTGGTTAGAACATTGGTGTACTAAGCCAAAGGGCCCGGGTTCGATTCCCGTGTCCAGGTGTAATTTTTCAATTTTCAGAATATGATATCTTGATGAAAAATTCCTCACTAAAAACATAAATAATAACTTCGGCTATTTGATCCTTTAATTTAAATTAGTTTAAAACTGACAACTGTATACGGGAATCAAATACAAAACCTTCGACCTTACATTCCACTGAGCTTTTATTTTATACTTAGTAGCATATCTTAAAGCCATCCCGAGTTACAGATGACCGTGGTATCTGATAGCTCGTGATACTATTGGTCGATCATATGATGCTGACGATTTCCATATATTCATCACAGACTTAGCCTTAAAATATGAGTGAAGAATATCACTGAGTACGGAAAGAATCCTGAATAGCTAAGTGGCAGAGCATTGGCTTACTAATTAGAAGGTTCCAGGTTCAATACTTATGTCACCCGACACCTTAGCTTAGTCATTGTTAGTGTGTCTGTTTACTGAGCTAAGGGTCTTGGGAGGGATTCTTGGCAATGCCGAAACATTTATAATTGGTGAAATGTGGGTTTACCCTTTCACAGAGATGAGTTAACCTCCAGAGACTGGATGCTGTGTCTGTTTTATATTCATGTTATTTTATAAGTCGTGTGCTGATTATAATCAGTCGGCTTAGAAAGTACATGCTAAATACCTCAAATAAATGAAAGGAAAAAAATATATCTTGATCAGGGTGTCTTTTTCTATTAATATAACTGTGGTCTCCTCCACACGCACATTCTCGTACTTGCAAAGTTTTGCAACATGTATGTTGATATTCATATATCAATATGGTTAAAATAATATTTTTATTTTTAAATAAATCAGTATTTCATATATAATCTTAGAACACAACTTAGTTAAAATATATTCAAAAAATAACTAATAATTATTTAAAGAGCTTATTTGTTTTATTTTCCTAATTAAATTACTAAGTAAGTTAAACCGCATTTATATATACAATGTGGTAAATGTAATGGTATGGATTAATTAGAAACTTTGTAGTGTTCAGTTTCGCAATTAACCATTAATTACAGTAAAACCACAGTTATTATTCAATAGAGAACAATATTACATAATGTTAGTTTAGGATTACACACATAGGGCTCTACAAAGAGAAATTATTCATTTCTTTATTTTGTAAGTTGAATATTAACTGTCGTTTCATTTTACACTCCTACGCACATTGAAATTTTGAAATTTTAGTATGATAATAATTATATAAGCCCTTATGGTAAAATTATCTTTTAGTTTGATTCAATTATGTAATTTCAATCGAATAATTTGTTTTATTCTTTGTCGCTATCCTCATTTAACTACGCTAGTGGGGTAGCGATTGGGGAAGGTATAATATAGTTCAAGTATACCCTTATTTGATTGGTGGTAAAGTGTGAAGTAATGTAATGAAAAAACACCTATAGTAAACCCAGTTAAGATTCGAACCCCAACCTCTCAGACAAACCATTCAAGACCAACCTGACGTTTAGTCCACGTGTTCACCGATCCGAACTTAAAACATTTTTTCTTCTGATTAATCTGTATATAAATATTTACAAGATTTTAAATTTTAATGATTTCCTTATAGTCGTGTTTACTTTTATTTTATTTATGTGATAGTGTGAATGTCTTTATAAATAAGTATGCATTATTTAATTAATGAAAGCATTAGTTATTTAATAGTTCACATATATTCTTCTTTATTATTTAAAATATGTTTTTAGCTATTTAAAATTATAGTAGCGTATAACCTGATAAGACGTGGTGCTAAAAAAAAGAAGGAATAAATTTTAACTTTGGTTTTATTATAATCTCGTTAATTGATATTTAAAATTATGGCTTTTTTATAAAAATAGTAATTTATTTTATTTATACAAGTAATGAGCATTAACCATTAAGTCTTCTATAAAATAAAATCATAATTATTTATATTAATATCATTTCTATATTGTGTATTGTATTTTATAACTGAAACATCTAAATATATAATCAAAATTGAGGACTAGAACATATATATGTCAAGTATCAATTATAAATTGTAAGACATTAAATAAAATATTAATATCTTAATATTTAACCAAGCAATAACAGCTTGCAGTGCTAAGATTAGTTACAAATGTGCTATTTGCGAACTATAGGTCAGTAGGCCTATATATATATTCAGTGCAGTACATTCATCGATAAGTGAAAAATAATGCATTGATTTGAGCTGTGACAATTTTAGAGTTAAAACGGTGTTCTGGGAGCTAATATGTCACAAGTGTAAGTGTCGTGAGTGTAAATGTAACTGTACAAAAATCAATTTTAAACTGATCATATTTATTTCCACAAACTTCTCAACCTTCAATATTAATGCTATTAGAACATTTTTGTATATACTATTAATGATTCATTTTAAAAATAAAAGTTATCAATTTGGTTTTGGTCTCTTGCACAGCGTCTTATTAGCCGTTCGAGTTATACGCGTGGCTATCAACTAATTAATCTAATGAGATACGAACTAATTTCACACTAAAACTTCATGCATCAAGCCACTGACAACATCCAAAAACAAATTAAAGCTGCGTAATATTTTTAATATGAAAACAGAGCGCTTTACTAGTCCGATATCGGTTGGCGTATGACGAGTAATACCTCCATCCATTGACGATACAATGGAAACCGTCAGTGGCGTGGATTGTTTCCAGGGTAAGCAGAGTTAGTTTAAGCTGTGATAGCTTTTCAGCACTCATAAGAACACACGTTAGTCAGGTATCAACGGAAATACATTTCCCACGTGAGTATAAAAGTATTGTGTGCAAGTGGTCAAATTAGAAGCTAGAGGGTGAGAACATAAATACAGTGATTGTAATATGTTCTACTTTCCTTGGAAACATTTCACGATAATCATTATTATTATTAGCACCACGTCTTACTACCCGTTCGGGTTATACGCACTTACGCTAATGTGTAATGGTAGGGTGATTGTGAGATGAAATGGAGGACCTACAGTTTAACGTGGAATCCGAACCACGGTGGAGGCCTGGCATTCCCCACATTCACAAGATGTCTTGTCAGAGGTGAAGGAAGGGTTTGGTAATCAGATAAATCTGTGCCGGGACCGAGGATTGAACCCCGGCTGCCAACACAGAAGTCTGACACCTTACCCCTAGACCGCCAGGTCACCTTCACGATAATCCATTAGATACCATGCACGCAGAACCCTAAATATTTGTCGATAAAGAATTTGACACTACAGTATAAGTTCTCAACAACAACAAAAATATTCTACGTTGGCATCCATTTTACTTTTATTGTGTTTCCCTTCTCTATCGTTGGTATTTGTTTCAAATAACTTTGTTGGCGATAAGCTTATATTGAAGATTGTCTATTTATGCATAGTTTTTTTATATGTAGGTTCCTGGCAAGATGTCTGTCAATATTGCATCCACCAGGAAACAATGTTATTTCCTTACTTGTTCTTCCGATGTGAATATTTGGAACAATTCAACGGGAAAATTTGGACTAGGGATGATGATAGCCTCATAATCAAAAATTGCTTCTGTATGGGTGATGAGCTCTAGATTACAGATTAAATAAAATACATTTCTTCGTAATCATATAAAATTGCAGAATGTATCAGAGGAATGTATACTATAGTGGCGTATCGTGGAATGTTTCCAGGGTAATAAGCTCTTGTTAAAACTGTAATTATAATAGATTCACCTCACCTTTGTTCCATTTGACCAATAATATATAGGCTCTTCTCTGCATACCTCAGATTTTAAAAAAGTATTTTCGTTGATACCTGTTCAATGAGTGTTCTACTGAGGGATTAGAACAATTCACAGATACAGAAACTACATTTTAACTCTGCTTTTTCTGGAAACACTCCACTCAAAGTTACTGGTATAGTGAAACAAATGGCTATCTAGTTTGACTCTATTTTAAACAATTAATTATTTTCAAAACAACTCATAAATAATATATATATGTATATATATTATTTACAATTTGTATTTATAAGTATATACATAATTCATATAATATTAATCTGGATATATATAATATTAATTTTCTTTTGGATGGTTTCATTTTACAATATTACACAATTTAAACAACCAATGAGAAAATCTTTGTGTTTCTTAGCATAGTGTCTTACTAGCCGTTCGGGTTGTACACATATATATTAATTACGTTAGTGTATAAGGGGAAGGAAGGTTAAAATTAGAATAAATGTACCCTAATTTTCATATAGGAAGACTGAAAAGCCATTTAATTAAACCACCCTTAGTAATGGCAGCTACGGGGTGGATACGGATGTTTTAGTTTTAAAATTTTTGTATATTTTGTCGATGATGCTATCTAAGTCTCTTTGGATATATTTTTTTCTACTAAAATAACTTCCCTTATATGACTTCTAAAGATATACTAAAGATCATTTTTCGTATTTTTAACTAGTATGATAGGTGTGAACTTAATAGTTTATATATATAATCTGACACTTCATTAATTGTGGTAGATGAATAAAACATTAAAAAGAGAAATACCAAGCTTGTCCCCTAGCCAAGTGCAGTTATTACTATAAGCAGATGATTTAGCTTTGTTGCGCAATACTAAGGAAGGTGTAGCAAGAAATGCATAGATTTTATTAAAGGCTAGTAAGAAAATAGATTTAGACGTGAACACTAAAGAGACTATATGATTACACTGTGAACACAGAATAAGACGATAATTTAGAGATTACGTAGATTAACATAACATTTGGTAGGGTTGATTTTAAATATTTTGGAACAATTTTAACTAACAATAACAATATTAAAACAAAAACTAGTAAAAGAATATAGTCGGCAAATGCATGCTGCTACCCGGTCAGTAAGTTGTTGACATATCACCTGTTGTCAAAGAATGTAAGACTATGTCTATATAAAACAATAATATTACCTATTGTTCTCTATCGGTGTGAAACGTGTGATATTTTTCATTTCATAACGGAAAAAATAAGTGTTTCAAAACAAGGTGATTATGAAGAATGTTAGCACAAAAATGGATGAGGCTATTGGGGAGTGGAGAAGTTTACATATATATGGGTTACATAGCTTGTATTTATCGTAAGACATTGTTAGTAGAATTAAATCTAGTTGATTACGGTGTGCAAGACATGCAGTGCAAATCGGAGAATCCCGAATCGTGTTCAAGGTACTGACTGGCAAACCAAATGAGAAGAGCCCATTTGTAAGTCCTAGACGCAGATGAGAGGATAAAATTAGAATGGACCTGAAAGAGATTGGGTGTAATGAGGTGGACTGGATAGAACTAGCTCAGGATAGTGAAGGGGTGTATTGAGATGGACTGGACATAGCTAGCTCATTATAGGGATAGGGGGCGTACATTTTCAAGTGCGGCAATGAAATATAATAGTTCCTAATACCATAGGGTAGGTAAGTGGACCAAGTACCTATCCAAGTATGAGGAACTTTTTGACATTGTAATGATGCATGTCCCTTTATGAATTACTCATAAGGCCGCACACTTCATGTACAGTAAATTTTGCCAAAATTATAAAGACGTACTTTACCTAAATATAATATAATGTATTTTAAGTAACCCGTAAAGGAGCTAACAATTTTTATTATACTCTTTTCCTTTTTATTCAACAGGGACAGATTTCAATGTTTATATATATTTATTATATATTAATAAATAAAGGAACACTTTTTTTTAAAGAATATAAGCAATATTAAATATTTGACAGAAATGTGTTTTTGCTTTTCCAAGAGTGTTTTATTCATGGATCTTAATTCATTTTTAAATCCAACTGTAGTCAATACATACTGGCCCAGCACGCTTATAGATATAGATATATCAGTATGTGTCAAGGACTACAAAATCTAACATAAAATCACTCAAGAATGGAGCTATACAACCTAACATATCAACATTCAATAAAAACACTTCATTTTATTATATTGTAGAAATACAATTTGAGTTTGAAACTGTATAATCTATAAACGATGAAGAGACATAATTGAGAGAATATGCGAAAAGGCCAAAAAAAGAACACCTAAAAAGGCCACATGCGGATTAAATGCCACCATTTCCCCAACCCTGGGTTAGGCAATCCAACTACGTGAATGAAGAACTCTAATTCTACACTAATCAGTACCAGCGTCAAATGAAAGGATTATAATTTATTATTAGCAGACAGAGCATGCCCGACTCCGAATCAACCAACATATTATGTCTGTGTTAGTGATGTCATCTCAGGAAAGAGAGACGTGGCAGGAAAAGTAATCAAATTAAAAAACGTAATCCGTATCCTCACATGCTTTACATAATTTACTTGGATCTACTTTTCACAGCTAGGCACTCTAACAAACAAGTGAATATAAAGTACATTCTGTACCAAATATTACTTTTTTTAGCGCCGCGTTTTACTGACCACTCGGGTTATAGGCATATGCACTAATTACGGTAATGTGTTAGGGAAGAGAAAGGTTGAATTTAGAGCGAGTTTAATTGCATTTGTGAGAAGGGAGAGTGAAAAACCATCTAGGAAAACACGCCCTTAATACACACAACCGGGATTCGAACCCCAATCTCCCCGTCATCAGTAATCTAGCTTATCGCAAGAGTGACGCATTAGCCCATGTGGAACAGGGCGTGAACACAACCTATGACATCATCAAACACCCTTATTTCATCCGGTTCGCCATCATAATTTATGAAGAAAGTGCAGCAATGTATTAGATCTCGTTTGAAAAGCATTTTTAAGTGAACTACGGATGCTGGCATTTTTATAAGATCGTGTTTCAATGATGTAGAACCAGTTAAAAGAAGAAAAAAAGTTGGTTGTGAAAGTCTTTACTAACAAAATTATAGAAAAAATATATTCAAAAAATTCAACAAAATGTGGTCTTGCAGATCCGATGGTTGTGCGATTGAACACATGGTAACATTTACTAGGTGTCACCATCTCTCCTAACTTAAATAACTCATAGGTATATATTAACTTAAGTACGGGTAAAACTGTGCAATTGGGAAAATATATCTGCCTTAAATTGTGATTGAAAAGTGTCCCGAAGCACAGGATAGCTAAGTGTTAGCTTATTGGCACTCGAAGTCGAATGTCCTAGGTTTAATTCTCATATCCAGGTGTCATTTTTTAACTACATTTAATTTACTCAAAATATGTTTCTCAGACTAGATTCCTACCCAAGCTAATTTACACCTTCTATATTTTATATTGACGTGTTAAGCTCATCATGACGTAGCTTATATAATAGCATTTTATAATATGATCCGGTAACGTAAGAATGCTGCTTGTCAGGGTAAACGGAGTGTAAATATCAACAGAAAATAAAATATTGAACATGTTTTTGTCTGCCAATATTCTCCTCAGTAAGGCGTCGTAATTATCTGAACTAATAAAAAACGTTTTTAAGGTAAAGTTGAAGCTTACAAATTCTCTAAGTGAAGCAGATGTTCTCGAAGCTTCGCACACACAATAATAAAAATAATAAATAGGATATGGGGGCGTTCTAACGTCCTACGTGATGTCTACGTGTGGTCACACAATATTATAGCTTTATTTAAATATGTCAAGAATTTTTTGTACGTTCGATATTTGATCGAACCTTTCTCCCTACAAAACTCATAAAATACAAATGTTAAGAAAACTGTACGAGCTCCTTGACAAAGTATGGACCAAAGCCATGAGTCAATGCAAGCGAATAGAATGTTTGGAATTTTATACAATAAGTAGCAAATATCTGACATTTTATGAATAAATACAACGTTAAACCAAGTAAAGTTCAATATTGAAAGAGAAAAAATTGAATCGTGTAATACTTTAAGGAGATGGAAAAAAATATATTTAAAAATAGCCCACACAATATGAAAAGTTTTCATTATTCGTAAGAGGAAAATTATAAAGGTTTATTCCAAATATCCTTGCTTCTTAGTAAAGTTTTTTGTTTTTTAATAGCACCGCGTCTTACTACCAGTTCGTGCTATACGCATATAGCCTGTAGTGTGTTAGCGATTAATAAGTTTGCATTTTGAGGAAGTGCACACGCGTTTACGTGGTGTTAGAGTGGAAACCCATTTAGTGGGGGGAAGCTCAATGTACCTGTCTGGGATTCTAACCTCAATATCCCCATCTTCAGCAGCCTAGTCTAGTGCAAGAGTGACGCCTTATACCAATTGGCCACCAAAGAGGGTATCATGGTTTTTATTAGAACTTTAAACAAATATTACTATTTTAGAATTTTTTTTGTGTTCTTCCCCCGCTCCTTCTAAGCTCAATAAATATGAAAGATACAAGGAAAAATGGGGAGAGACCAACTTTAACTCAAATCGACTTAGTGCTGACATCTGTTAGACAATCATGAGACCTTTATAGTACAAATTAAATTCTGGTTTAAAGAGGTACCTGTCATATTTAAATTAATTTTTAGCTAAAGTATTTGCCGGGTTTCTTATAGCGTTTGATATGTATAAGCTGTCTTGGAAAGTGTGTAATAGGCCCTATACCCTCTACCCTTCATATGTTGTCAATGTGTCTTAGTATACGTTCGGCCTTTATCCATACATTAATCATGCTAATATATTAGGGAAAGTAAGGTAGGATTTTAAGAATATGTATCCCCATTTTAGTGGAGAGAGAGAGAGAGAGTGGAAAACGTCTTAGAATAAACCATCCTTGGTATGTTCGACCAAGATTCGAACCCTAATCTCCACATAACACGTTGTACTATATTGGAAGGGATTCCCCACAATATTTGTGGGAACGTGAGCCAAGATGTCAACAACCTATATTTTGGTTTGTCAATGACATCAAGGACAGGGATCAAATCACAATCGACTGTACCGTAATGAAAGGTGTTTTTTCACCAAAAAAATCATTTACGGTCAGTGAAGTTGGCAGCACCCACTAATGGCACACATAATTAGAAATGTGGTATCGAAAGAAAAGTATCGATACTGTACTCATTTAAAGTATTGGAAGAAAAATATTAATACCGTATTGGTATTGAAAGAAATGTATCAATAACAGTAAGTAATCTAGAAAAATATAGTTTTTATCAAGTAATAATTTCAATTTTTTGCATACTAATAAATGAATTTTCATATTTATTTAAGCACTGAAAATTATAATGATTTAACCATCTTATATGGTATGCGTCTATGTTATGTGTTGGAGCTTGGAAGCTATGATAGATAGTACTATATAATATATATTATAAAAGGTTTTACTATACCAGTTTTCAAACATCTATGAAAATTTTGCTGATGGAAAGTTATTTAATAGCTAAACATAATTAGTAATATATTTTTTTCAATATATTTTGTACCCTTATTTACCCATAGTAAATATTTGACTATAACATGAGTGAAGATAGCAAAAAAGTTGATCTTGGATACCGATCTAATACTGGAGTGTGAGTACTAATATAAGTACAAGTATCAGAAAAAGTATCAAGTAAAAAATTACTAATATCGAAAGGAAAATATTGATATTAGTAAAGTATCGATACTTTTTTCACATCCATACACATAATTATGAAACCTATACAAATATTTAGTACTAAATTTGTGCCACAAAAATATTGTCTTCTAATAATTTGTACTGCCAAATTTTGTAAAATATAAAATCACTTAATTTCGATATTTATTAGTGTATTTTTTATTTATAGTAAAATGAGTAAAATTGACTACGCATTATTCTTTGAAATAGTGATAACAACATGTATAAGACTATAAAATTTTAACAAATGGTTGTATTATAAAAAAAAAATACTGAGATTTGGTTTTGGAAACATTTTTGTGTCTTAAAATCTGTTATGATATATTTCAACTCATTTTATTAACATATATTTTATAAATAAATAGGCACATAATTATATGCAAAGTCATAATATATTTTATTATAAAGTATATAGTGATGTGTTTTTAATTTCCAAAAATTTAGTTTTAAATTAAATGTTAATCGAATGAAAGGTGAGGTTTAAGCTTCTGAAATCCACCCTAAGTATCAATCCGTTAAAGATTAAGTTTATGAACGGTTAAATCTAAGGGGTAATGGAGAAGAGTCCTGGTATGAGGAAGGGCCTCATTAATGAAGACAGATAGTACGGGATAATCACATAGATAAATCACATGTGTAAAACCACTCCCCAGTGCTCTTGGTTGATATTCACGTTCTAGCCTCCACGTCCCTGGCAATCCGGTATAGTTTTGTACCTAAGTCCTGATTTTGGTAAGAGGAAAAGTATATGGTATTTAGTAAAATAATTATAAAATATTCATACATCAAGTATCTGCAGCTGTAACCTTTGATGGATATTATCAATACCTGTAAAATAACCAAATTAAAATCGTAAGATATTATCATGCTGGCCGCAAAGAGATATGTTTGTATTTTATCTACTGTTTATCCAACCTTTTTTCTAAATTTATTTGAAGTATTTAATATGCATTTTCTGAACCTACTATCAGCACACAAGAATGTCTATGAATGAAAGCGAAAGGGTTTATCAATTTTTCCGGGAAAGGTATTTTCCTATAACTTACAGAGTTATTTAATATGCTACAAGTGGCATGTAACTGGTGGCTTTACATCTTCTCCAAAATAATTTGTGCTACGATTTTGTATTGCTCAAGAATGATCTGTCAACCCCGGCTGAGTGTGAACCCATGACCACCGGGTTCTGAATCGAGCACTTTAACCCAAGACCACTGAGGTTAACTTCTTCCAAAACAAAATCAGAGTACAAACCATAAGAAAAAATACAACCCTGAGGAAACTTAAGTTTATCTATCTTTAAAAGAAACGCTTGATTATGAAAAAATGATTTTTTTTAAAGTATTTTAGACGTTTATTTACTTAAACTAATATAACCCAGCTCAGACAAACATTAAAATTACAGAAAGATGTATAATATAGAGAGATTACATCAAATAAACAGTGAACTGTGTAGACATTGCTGCAACCCGTTTCGGTGGCCCTATGATCTAGGACAGAGGTTGTTAACCTATGGGTCGTGATCCAAATGTGGGTCGCCATGGCTTTCAGGGTGGGTCACAGTAGCTTCCCAGAATAATTATTTATTTTTTTAAATATATGTCATATGTGGTGAAGTACTCAACAATGAGTCACTAAATCAGAACAAGATAAAGAGGCACCTTGAAACTAAGCGTAGTGCTTTAATTACTAACGAAGGGAGTTTCTTTGAGAGAAAAGAACAGCAGCTAAAGCGAAAATGTATCGACAATATAAATAAGTCGGTTTATTCTATCCAACGAGCCACTCTTGCTTCTTACCATGTTGCTTGGCGGATTGTAAAACAGAAGAAACCACATACATTTGGAAAATATTTGGTAAAATAAGCAGCCATAAGAAGTCTACAACTGGATGAAATAACTGATGTAACTAGCTATTAGCTGTTTTGTCATCCACTCACCACATTTACTACAGGAGAAGACATTTTTTATTTAATGAACTTTTTGTTACCGAAGAAGATTTGTCTTGAACTCATTGTCACAGCATCTGTATTGACGGTGTACCAACAATGCTTGGGGAACTTCAAGGCTTCAATGCAAGAGTAAAGTAATAAATTCGCAGGTAAAATTGTTTCATTGTCTTCTTCATATGGAAAATCTTGTTTCTAAGAGGCTATCAGAGGGTTTGGATATAGGTATGAAAGAGGTTGTTCAGGTCATCAATTTTATAAAAGCAAGGTCACTTAATAAAGGGATAGTTAGCCAGATGTGCTTAGAAAAGGGTTCCTAGTACCGCCATTTGTTGTATCATTCTGAGGTCAGGTGGTTGTCTCGAGGGAATGTTATTCAAATAGTTGTATCCCTACTCAGGAAGAGTGAAATATTTGTCAAAAATTAATCATCCTTTGACTTCCCGGTTTTCTAAAGATAAGGGGGTATTGCATTAAGCCTACCTTTCAGATATATTTGTGGAACTTGGTAAACTAAACACCTGAATGTAAGGTCACGATCACCCTGCCATTGGCCTAACATAGAAATTAACAGCATTCAAAGGAAAGTTGAAACTGTGGAAAAACAAAATAAAATAAAATAAAATGGCTTCTTTCCCGACTTTAAACCTGCTTCTGGAAGATGAAAGCACTGACCTAACAGAGGTTAAAAATTTAATAATTGGGCATCTTCACAAATTAAATATTGAGTTCTACCACTACATTCCAGAAATTATGGTTGAATACAGTTGGATGCGTAATCCATATGACATTGACGTTTAAGACTCATCTGAATATTTTTTAGACATTGCTGGTCTCCAGGAAGAGATCATTGAACTTCACCGTGATGAATCTTTGCGTCACAATTTCTAAAAACAAACTGAATCACTGTGTTCATTTCGGATAAAGCTGAAAAAAGAAAAAACCTATTTTAGGAAACCAAGTTATTAACATGTTACTTCCGTTTTCTGCTTCTAGCCTATGTGAGGCTGGGCTTTCTACACTTTCTGTTATGAAAACTAATATTAGAACCAGACTACAACCAGAGCATGACTTGAGAAGCAGCCTTTGCAAAAATACAACTATGATTTGAAACCCTTTAAGCAATAGTGTAAGGTCAAGGTCAAGGTCACTGAACAAATGTAGAGAGCTATTTTTGATTTTTTTTTAATCTTTGAGTTTTCAATTATTACTAGGTATTATTTGTCACAAAATATATTAATACGCATGCCTTTCCAATAGTGAATAGAACTGTATAACAGCATAGTAATAAATAATTATTAACAGAGTTACTGTACATTACTGTATTTAATTTATCAAATTCAATACTGAAAATATTTTCTTGGCCATACTATTACATTCTGACCAGGCCTACAGTTTATAATTGCTTAATAGAAAATATTACAGCTTTATATAATAATAAATAATTACCGCACTTATTCAAATCATTAAATTATCACTGTTTAGCTTCAAAAGAGACCTATGGTTCACCAAGCTGATCATCTGTTAATTTTAGGTCTTGGCCAAAAATTGTTAAGAATCCCTGGTCTAGAACATCTCTCTAGCAACTCGATGATAGGGAGATTGGGGGGGGTTCTAACCCTGTAGAGAGTGCTGAGGGCTGTTTTATAAGTGATTTCCCACTCTCCTTCCACGCAAATTTGGGTACACTTCTTCCAATATTTAACCTCCCTCGTCCCTAACACTTAAGCGGAATTAGTTCATGTGTACATTATAGCCCAAATGGGTAGTAAGGCGTGGTGATAGAAAAAAAGTTGCTGCAGCCTGCAACCTCTTTGCTCCTGTTTACGTCATGTTCCTTGATAGTGCTGCTTCAGGTGAGTAACTACTCAAGCGCTGCTCTGTAGAAAGTCTGCGCATGTGCGGGTGGGTTCAGATGATGTAAAATCCAAAGAGAAATGTTAGTAGCATCTTCCAAGGACTTGGAATGGTCATCCTAGGAGTAATAAATATATTAGTCCTATATTATAAAAGGTATATTATTCAGGAGCGTATTAATGTTGTTTTTAAATAGGAAAACTGGTAAATATTTAGATTGCGAATAATCAAATATTTGTGTATCCTTGGTAATTGAGTGGACTTAAACTTTCATAGAATATCACGTGCATTTGATATCTAAACCAGTTTGTATTGTGTAACGACTTATTTAAATTAACAATTCTTTTATATAAATACATTCAAGTTATTTTTAAAATTATTATTGTTCATTGTTTTATATGTTTTATTATTAAAAATTTAATCACACCTGGTCGATTTTCTAATAAACAGCCTAAGTAGGTTGAAAATATGTTTGGTTTTGGCCTAAAGTTTTACGTGTTTTAAAATATATTGTCCCAGTTTAAAAGTTACTTTTATAAGTAGATCCCGAATAGAGACGTGCTAAATTGGTTAAGTGTAGTTAAAAGGTTTATGTTTTATAAAGTTTCCAAGTCATAAAAAAGTGTTTGAGGTTTCTAAAAAACAAGTCTTGAGCTTTTAAAATTTCGAAAAAAAAAGTATCTTAACTTTCACTGGATTTTACTAGAAAGCCTGTTATTTGTAAACGTAATAAAATTAACTTGAGTGATTTTTCGCCTGATACGATGATTTGTAATTTTGATAATGTGTTGTTTTTGTTGTTGTAATGTTATTTATCACCCTATTTATATTTTTCCTTGTATTTTTCTAGTTTTTGTAAAAATATTTTAATATTTATTTATTTATTTTTGGTGGATTAAAATATGTTTAAAATTTCGTCTGCGACATATGTTGTCGTGCCTGACAAATACAATTTCTGTCCATTCACAACAATACGGTTGAAATATCGTCCAGTACGGTCTAAAACAAGTAAAATAACGAATTTTGTAAAATGGGAAAACACCCCTTTATTAAACACATTTACCCTTCTAAGAATTGTGTTGACTCTTTCTTCTTTATTTTCGTCTCAAGGCATCAGCTGGACGGGTAACAAGTGAATAGCGAGTCTCATCCGGAATGTAAGAATAAAAGAAGTGAGAGGGAGGAAATGATTTATTTAATTCTAAACTAGCGCTCGTTTCAATTCTGACAGGTGGACGTGAAGATTTTAACTATTTCTTTAATATTTTTTACATTTATTTCATTATATTAAATGTTATGGTATATTATATTTATCACTAGTTTATGGCCAACCATTTTACCTTTGTTATGATGTATGAACATTCTCGTTTGGGCTTAAAGAAAGTAAAGTTTTTAAATTTGCTCTTAGGATAAGATTCTAGGAACATTTTTTGAAAAAGATTAGTGTCTTCTTTTCCAGTGTGTTTAAAACATGGCACCAAATATGTGTTTTTCTTCACTAAATTTGTTTTAAAAGTGGAAGTCCAGTTAAAAAGTTGGGCATGAATACATCAATAGAAAGCTGATAGTCTGATGAAGAACTAGAGATTATTGATATTCATAAATGACGGAGTATGTAGAATTCATAAGAGGAAATAAAGTTGCCTACATTCTTGCTGCTTTCAATGCGGACATACTTTTTTTTTTGGTGAGGACAAACTAAATTGTATTAATTTTTTTCATTCCAGAGCATCAATTAATATTTGGTTATAAATGTTAAAATATTAATACAAATATTGATTTTATATTTATTTGTTAGCAAAATTAAAATGATTTTGTTTGTTTTACACAAAACTTAGTTAATATTATATATAAATATACATATAGATATTTTTTCATTCTGACATTATATTTCTTAAATTCCCAAATTCAACTATGTTTTGCGATTTTGTTTTTATAGATTATTTATTTTGTTCAAAAATAAATATAATAAAATATATTTTGTGTTAATGTGTGAGATTAGACTTTTGATTAGGAAAGTACGTCCATAGGTAGGATTTGGATGTGTAAACATTAAAATAATATTAATAATAATAACTCAAAGAAACTTTCAATAATTGTGTTGTTTATTTTAATGTAGTATAACCTAGTACAATTTATTCATTGCTTAGTTTTATTTGGATCAATGTTAAATTCTGTGTATCTTTTACAATTATTGTAGGTTTTTTTGATCATACCATTGTTGTAGGTAGTGTAATTATTAAATATTAATATAGCATTGTCCAGAAATCATTCAGGAACAACCAAGCTGTCTCGCGTTTTAAGGGCCATCGTGCCCAGGGTTAGCCGAGCAAAAGGTTTTTATATTTTTATTTATTCTAAGTATAGTTCTTATGAATAACGCCCCCCGAATACAGTTCAAACACCACACATACCAATTTTACTATATTATATATATATATATATATATATGTATATAATTTTAAGTGTCATTGGTCTTTACCTGGTTTTATGCGAATTTTATTAGAATGTTCAAGTTATACTTTAATAAAGTATAAAAACTAGTTTTAAATGTGGCTAAGTGTGTCCAGACCATGTTACTATATAAATACATCACCACTGAGCAACGTGAAAAAATGAGAGCAACACAGCATTTTCGATTAACTAACTAATGTGTCCAACGTAAAAAAAACACTGTACGTCTGTGAAGTTTAATTAATAATGTGACTGGCGGAGTGGGGTGGGGGGTGAACTATATAATAACAATCTCAATTTTAATCTAAAAATTATTATTGCTATTAAAAATTTTGTAGTTCAAAAGTACATGCACACAAGCACTTATTAGCATATAAATCTGGAATAATGATAAACCTGGTAGGTCTCTTTTTTTAGCCACGTCATACTAGCCACTCCCGATATCCTCATGGAGAGCTTATAATGATATAAATGAGAGAAAATGCACCTACTTTTGCGTGAAGGGACAGTGGAAAGCCATTTAGGGAACAATACCTCAGCAAACCCGTCCAATATTTAAACCTTGATCTTTTCATTACAAAGAAACTAAACTATACGAGATCAGTGTGGGTGATCTATAAATACTCGTTCAGAGCCCGAAGTTAAACTTTAAAATTAAGTTTAAACATGATAAACAGTTAAATAAAATGTTTCAGATGAAATATGCCAATACGTGTGTCTATATTATAATATTCTTTGAATATTAAATAGAAAATATCGATTGTAAAGATAAAAACTTCGTCAACACATTTTTTTTTAATGGAGGGGGAGTCGCACTCATGTTGGTTATGATTTTTTTATTAAAGTTTTCTTCTGAATTTACACAAAAGACGAGATAGAAAGTAATTTTAAAGTTTCCCCTTTCAGCTTCACTCATAAAGCGATAGAGAACTTCAGTGATCTTGGAATAGTAAAATATTAGCGACTACTCAAGGGATGAATAAGAAAGGAGTAGTAGGCCTGGGGGAAAGTTTGAGCTTAGATAATAGGCTGAAGAAGCCGCGTCCTCGTTCATTTTCCTTTCATCTAAAATTTATTTGAACGATACTTTTATTTAGACGTTATATACCACACCCCTTACCCCTTTAACCTACCCCCGCTTATCCATCTACTTAACCTCACATAGATCGATAAACTCGTTCTAAATGTTTCCTTAATATACTGCGTAGTGTCTTAGAGAGTTATTAAGTTGGCATCAACTCCCCAAACTTCGGAGATATATGGTTTATTAAACTGGCTTACTTTCTCATTTAATTATCTTAAAGATGTTTTATTTGTAGAACTTGAGACGTGCTGCATGCATTTCTACTTGAATAACTTAAACTCGCCAGAGAGTGTCGTAAGAATAATAATATAACTATTTATTGTAATTTCAAATGCAATTTTAAACTATTATGTCAAAACTGTTTGGGTCTAAATGTTTCTCATAAAGAAATATTAAATTACTTTAACCAATTTCTGGTCGGCTACGAAAAGCAAATACAGACACAGTTAAAACACGCTGATTTGGGTTGTATGGAAAGTTTACAAAATTTAAAATGTTTACTAGAAGCCAAAATTGATAGCATTTTATTAAATTCGTTGGATTATTTCATAGGTATTGACAATATCTAACGTATTATTTTAATGTATTGGACCTAAAAATTATTTTTAAACTTAATTAGAACATTCTATAGAAAATTAAGCAAGGTTTACTTACCTTGACTTAGATATTAGGAAGAGTAGCATCCTGTCATATAAAGGTACAACGCATTCTTGGAAATCAATTCTATATTATTTCTGCTTTAAGTTTTAAAATATATATCACCATACTAATATAGTTCAATGTTGAGTCACTTCGTTAATATTAAAAAACTTCAATTCATGTTTCAAAACTAATTTCAACTTTATTTTATTCAAAAGTGTTAAATCTATAATTTACACAATAAAAGATTAAATAAATGAATACATTAAAGATATAAAGAAAGGTAGCTTAAAATACCCTTTCCCTTATGTTTATAAAATAATACTCTCCAAGCAGGTATATTTATTATTTAACTGTGTCTAAAATTTAGACCTACTAGTTAATTAACTTATTATTTTATTACTACTTTAAGCACGATGGCTGTTGATGAATTAAGTCAAATACTAGGCATGAGGAAATTGGTTTAAAGTGTTTCTCCCATACTAGCGTGGCAAGAGGATGGAAAATCATTTGGGGAAAACCCTTATTGCCCTCTCCCCCCCCCGCCCCCAGTGCACTCAGCTGATATTTTAAACGGGATTAGTGATTCAGTATATTGCTAACCTGACACCTCATCATAGTTTCGTGTTTAAATTTTAATTAAAAATCGAGTTCATAGAACTGCTATGCGCTATACATGTGTTTCTCACACACTGTATTTAATATAAGCCAGTGTGCAGCTTTTCTGTTTCAATTAATACTTGTATCAAAATGAATGAATACTTTTAAAGCTTATTCATCAGGTGATATTTATTCGCCCCTTTACTCGAAATACCCAGAAACCGGATATACAAATGAAGCGTGTATTTAATTAAGGACCTCCTTCCCTCCACCCTTGTCAATCCCCTCGTCACCCGAGTGGAGGGAAGACATGAGATCACGTTCCGTCATCCCTAATAAGAGTACACAGCGCATGCGCGCTCGTCTTTCCCTCTGCATACTGAACAGATGACATGTAAATAACGTGCAAATATGAGTGAGGTTAATTAGTGACATGAATAAAGTATGGGGATGTCAAAGCTCTTCTCGACCTCACGTTTCCTCTAAGGGGGGAAGGAAGGGGGGGAGTATTTTAAAGCCCGCGTTTCAAACACAAAAGTTGTTTCACATGAATTACTATATTTGATTGAAATTACTAATGTGGTAGTTATTTGTATGTGTCGTGCGCGAAACAAAATAGTAAGGTTGTAAAAAAGAGTTGTGTGCTAGATTTACTTTTTCTTTAAAATGCATTTTTTTAATCAAAATATAAAAATATGTCAATGATATTTCAGAAGAATATACAAAGTTGGATTATTTTGTATTCAACTAGCTGCAAAGCTATTTCGTATTTAAATTAGATTAAAATGATTATTTGTTTATATAAAAAATTGATTAAAGAATATATGCATATAGATAGATAGATAGTCAGGTAGTTGAGTAGATAATTAGGCAGGGAGGAAGGAATGTAGGAATATAGGTAATTAGGCAAATAGGGAGGCGGGTAATAAGAAATGTAGGATGATGGGTAGGTAGGCAGGCTGGTAGTTAAGTAGGTATGACGGTAGATAAATAATTAGGTAAGTAGGTAGGCAGGTATTTGTGTAGTTAGGTAGGTAGGCAGGTTGTTAAGTAGGTAGGATGGTAGGTAGGTAAGATATATTTATAGATAGATGGATGTAAAGAAAGAAATATAATATGAAAATTGAAAAATGACACCTGGACATGGAAATCAAACCCAGGACCTTTGGCTTAGTATGCCAATGCTCTAACCACTGAGTTATTCAAGAATCGTCCCGTGCCCAAGGCCAATCTTCACTCATATTTTAAGGCAGAGTCTATGATTGACGTGCGGAAATCGTCGGCTACAAATGTGTGATTTATTAAGATCACGAGCTATCAGACAACGCAGCCACCTTCGACTCAGTAGTTGGCTTATTTCTGTCACTTGTACCATTATTATAATTGTAAGGGATTACATATTTAAGAATCAAATAACCGAAGCTAATATTTATTCTTTTATTCTGAAAATTGAAAAATGGATCCTGGACACGGGAATCAAACCCGGGACCTTTGGCTTAGTACGCCAATGGTTTAACCCCTGAGCTATCCAACTAATCCAACTACCGAGTCGAAGGTGGCTGCGTTGTCTGATAGCTCGTGATATTAATAAAATCACACATTTGTAGCCGAGTATTTCAGCACGTCCANAAACGCACACTCGATTCGTGGACTGACTTCGTCAGCACGTCCATCATAGACTCTGCCTTAAAATATGAGTGAAGAATGACTCTGCGCGTGGGACGATTTCTGGATAGCTCAGTGGTTAGAACATTGGCGAACTAAGCCAAAGGTCCCAGGTTCGATTCCCGTGTCAAGTTGTCAATTTTCAGAATATGATTTCTTTATGGAGAATTTCTCACTAAAAAGAATAAATAATAGCTTCGGCTATTTTATTCTTAAGAAATATAAGTAGGTAAACACGGCTGACCCTTAACTATTGAAATAATACTCTACTAAAAAAGATGGGTTAAGGTTCAACTTTACAGATGCGTATAACCTGAACGGGTTGTAATTTGTGGTGCTAATAATAATAATAACATAATATAATAAAATTAATTAATATTTATTTTAAAGAGTTATAAAAACAAATGGATAAAAAGTATATATGTGTTTTTAAAATATGTATAGTGAGAAAAAGGCATAGTAGCAAACATAGATAATCCACAATGTCGGTCGAGTGTTGTTTGTGCTTTCTATTAATGAAAAGGTATAGTTTCAAATCACAATGTAATAAGATAATTTTTCAAGAGATGGCCATCGAAAATTTTGAATCAATTTATACATATTTTTCCTTGCGTTTTGAGGCATGTAAATTGAGGCGAATAGAGGCATATGCTGTCACGTGCCTCTTTTCTCGGAAAAGTTTAAAGATAAGGAGACGCACATGATCCCCACTTGAAGCTGGTTTCGGTCTATCTTTTGCTTGCAGCTTGCGTTTCAGCTCTTTGATTTGTGTCTGTTTAATTAAATACGAGTAATATGGATTGGGGTATAATTTTTGTCTGAAAAAATTGAAGATTATAAATTAAAACCAATGTTAAGAAAAGTTAGAGATAAATAATATAAAAACCAACAAAAATGAAATGATGCATTAAAAGATCTCACGGAGAGATATAAAAGTGATTCAAAAGTTATCCTAAAGAAAATAAAAAGTTTAAGATCATTATTCACGAAGAACATATTAAAGCTCAAAAGAAATGAAGTGGCTTAGGTACTGATTTAGTTTATGGTTCTCTTATAGACATCTTATGTTCATTCTCAATACAGACGTAACAAAAGATGGAAGGAACACAATTAACATCAGTGAGATGAATTTGTTAGATTAAAATCATGTTTATAGCGTGAATAATATTAATAGTAATCGTTGTAAAACTTTGCTAGTTTCATCTCCTGAAGATTTAGCCACAATATCTTCGTTACCACAAATCAATGTGTCAACTCAGATGGTGAACGTTACAGCCAATCAGGAGTGCCAGAATACCTTCAAATCACTAACAAATGATGATACTAAGCTCTCTGAAATTTTTACTTTTACTGCATTGTAATAATTGATCAAATTAACCAAAAGATGTACGTATCTATGTACACTAAAACATCAATAAAATAAATAATTATTTATATATGTAACATATTATTACTAGGCGTTCTGCCTTACAAGAGGTATGTACTGTACATTCCTTTTGTCAGTGAACTTTGACCTTCGATGCACCATGTCCTCTGCCTTCTCCTTCAGTTCTCGGAATTTTCTTCTCTCCTCCAAGTCATCCAATTTGTTAATCCTCCTTCCTTCTACGCTTCTCTTTCCCTCAACCTTTCCTCCTATGCCATCGTACAGAAGAAAGTTTCTCCTAAGGAGGTGTCCGAACCAGTTTGCTTTGAACCAAATGATCACATCTAAAATTGTCCTTTTTTCACCTACTTTTCTTATTACTTCTTTATTTGTCACCCTGTATGTCCTCCTATTCATCTCATACATACATTCTATTACATACTTACCTTAACATATTTATTTAGTTCTTCTATTATATCTTTGCACACTTCTGGAACAGTTTGGCTTATAGTTGCTACAAATATTTTGAAAGTATTAAATTAATATAGGAATCACCAGTCGCTAAAAATCTTAAATTTAATATAGGAATCACCAGTCGCTAAAAATCTTAAATTTAAACCCAACCTTGCACTTACTGGTATACTTTATCTCATCTTGGTATTTTGTTAGCATATTTTAGATCCAACCAACTGCAAATAAGATTAAGGTTCACTATCATTGATCAACACTACAGAGCTGCTATTTGTTTTAAATAAAGGTAAATATAAAGGTTACAGATTATCAATAAGGTATTAACAGTACCTGTAACAGAAGTTCATCATCTCCAAATGATATCTAAGTGAAGATTTTGAACAGTATAAAATTGTTTGGACAATCTTCTTTAAAGATATCCACTTCAAGACGGTGTTTCAAAAATTCATCATTCTTTTAAATTACTTTAAAAGCAACACAAATTCCGGTAATTATATCCTCAGTGGACAATATTGTATACTGAAAGTTACCTCGACGTGTAAAGAAGAATGTGCATGCCCCAGAGGAATGCCTCTTAAATACTAGAGCCGTCCAAAAGTAGCATGCAATGCTGCATGCAATGCTGCACGGGAAAAAACATCATCGTCTAAATTACGCTGCCTAAAGGCCTGAAAAAGACTCCGTGATCGTAGGTCCGTGGTCCGAAAGAAATCGATGCCACGGAATAAGATTGGTCTGGCCACAAAGTACTTTTCAGTTAGTCCGTACTCCGTAGAAATTGATCATCCTTAGCTTTATACGGACTATTTTATAAGGACTATCAATCACAGGTGACTAAATATGTGCTTGCGCTTTGAGATCCATCTTAAACAACAAAATAGATTTTTTTATAATTATATTTTATTTTGTGATTGGTTATAATTTTGTTAAAGATTAAAACATATATATAAAGGAATCACGAAAATAATATTAAAAGAGCTTGCTTTGTGTACATTCAGAATACTAGTACTTACATTTGTTTTGCATTTTCCGGCTAATTAATTTTAAGTTTGATATTAAAATCGTGTTAGAAATATATTTATAATGATTGTAATAAATTTTAAATATATCATGGAAGTTTTCTTAACAAATGTATTTTTTTAATATATTTTATTGATCAGCTGACTGATTGGTGCTCGCGCTTTACTGTGGACAATCTTCTTTTGAAGTTTTCGGTTGTACGAAGTCTCTGACTATCTCATTGGTTGGAACAGTCACGTGATTACGGATATGGAATGTGTAATCGTGAATATAATAATTTCTTGAGGACCAGAACCACGAAGTACGAACTACGGACCTACAGATATGGAGTCTATGTCAGAGCCTCTAGAGCTCATCAGGTGACTATATTTTATTTCTAATATTGTTATCTGGTGGACGTGTGAATCCACAGTAACGTTAAAATAGAGTGGCCTGGCGGTATAGAGGTAAGGTGTCAGACTTCTGTACTGGGGGTCCGGGGTTCAATCCTCGGTCTCGGCACAGATCTATCTGATTGCCAAACACTTCCTTCGCCTCTGATAAGACGTGTGTTAATCACAACTTGTTGAATGTGAGGAATGCCAGGCCTCCACCGTGGTTCGGATCCCACGTTAAACTGTATGTCCTCCATTTCATCTCACAATCACCATACCATTACACATTAGCGTAAGTGCGTATAACCCGAACGAGTAGTAATACGCAGTGCTAATAATGATGATGATAATAAAATATCACTCAAACAACACTCATCCTCACGTCTCCAATCACGAGGACGTGCTTTATCACCAGTGAAACCAGAAGACATATAATCCACAATAAAGTAGTTCAACGTTCAAACGAATCTTGATTCACCAACTTGATCCAATATCCCAAAGCCATGTTATTTTGTTGACAAGACGGCGAATGGGGTTGCGGTGACGACTATACAGCGGACCGGCGCTTCACCCCGCTCGGGGCCCTAGAGCGGCGAATGAGAGAAGGGTATGGGGTAGACGATTTGTCGGTTCACACATCCATCCCATCTAACTGGCCCTTTTGAAGCAAGCAGTCAAAGGGAGCGGAGTAACGATATCTCTAAGGATAGCCTGTCTCCGACGGAGTGAATTTATATAACGAGATTGGGTAAACGTGGAATATTTTCACAGGTTTAATTATGATGGAGTTAGATGAGGCGCGGCCCGAGAGGATAGAAAGGTTGGTGACATGCCTAGGTAGGGGTTCGACGTCTTAGCTTAGTCCTTGGCGCGTAAGTCTTTGGTTTTAATCTTAGTTATAATAATAAGTTTACTGAGGAGTATCACCTGGTGGTAAATTAGCTGTCCCAGGGTATCTGTTCCAGATAAAAGATACGCAAGATACGCAACATAGTTTTATAAACTCTACGTGTGCTTCTTTTTTTTTTTAGTTTATGACAGCCTAACTTGATTCTAGATGTTCGTGATTATATATTTTAAAATTATTGTTCCATTAGCACTCAAAATGTTTAATTACCCAGTAATCTCGTGGTCGTGAAACTTACTGTGCTACTCAAACTCTGCTCCATTCTCTCGTTTCAACTCACCTACTCTGTATATTCTTCTATATTATTATTATTATTATTATTATTATTATTATTATTATTATTATTAAGAAAATTTGTTGCTGCATGGTATGATAAATTCTTTAGTAACCGTATTTATTATGAATATGACAGAATTCGAAACCTCTTAGGGCTCCAAACTCTCTTCTCGCGTAGACTTTATTGTGATGCCCTTTTTGTTTTTAATATTTTCAATAACAATATTTATTGCAAATTTGCCCTTGATCATGTAGGCGTTCATATCCCTTCTCGGGCTTCTCGTAATCCTAAATTATTTTTTCTCGATAGCTCTTATAAGACGAGCCCTATAGGTCGTTGTATCCATAGCGCCAATTCTAGATTTGTCGAATTTGACTTTTATCATAAAAGGAAAGCTAAACTCAGAGAGTTATTTAAGGATGTCCCATATCAATAATTTATCATGTAGAGGTTCTGCCTATATTATTTAAACTTACAATATTCTGATATATTTTTTGCATAATGTTACTGCTTACTATTTAGTTATTTGTTTTTAATGTTACTTTTTATTCTTATTATTATTAACTACTTTTTATCTCGTAGCTATTCATCAGTATATAACATTATTTAGCCATTTTTTGTCTATAATTTTTTCTTGTGTAAATATATGTATTGTAAGGTACTTGTGTACTTTCAGTGCTGGCCTGTTATAGGTTTTACGACTGTTGGCTTGCACTATAATAAAGGAAATTGAAATAGAAATTGAATTGAAATTATTATTAGCACCGTGTATTACTACCCGTTCGGGCTATACTCACGCTAATGTGTAATGATAGGGTGATTGTGAGATGAAATGGAGGACATACAGTTTAACGTGGAATCCGAACAACGGTGGAGGCCTGGCATTCCCCACATTCACAAGTTGTGATTAATACACGTCTTGTCAGAGGTGAAGGAAGGGTTTGGTAATCAGATAAATCTGTGCCGAGACCGAGGATTCTATATTAATAAAAGGAAGGGTTTGTTTGTTTGTTTGTTTGTTTGTTTGTCTGTAATGATCAGTGTGCGATAAACATATGCACTTTGAAGCTAGAATTTTAAATTTCTGACTAGATTTTTTAAATGTATTAAAAACTAGGTCTGAAGAAATTAAATGAAGATATTCTTTTTCCCTCTCTGAAACAAAGAATAGCGTTTGTTTACTTGTTACTTTCCGCTAGTGATTAATAAATTGTTATTATGATAGCACCGATTTATTTCTGATGTTAATAGACTGTGATTACTTTGTTCTTAAAATCTCTTAATTTTTAATTAATCAAAAGTGTGATAAATTTGTGAATGTGATTGGCACAATGCATCCGGTTCATACATTTTGTAGCTAACTAATGCATTTTGTATTATTGTTATTAAGTTGTAAGTAGCAGTACTATTGTGACAAAACAAAAAGGATAAAGAGATTATTTGTGTAGTATTTTCCAGCAGCTTATTCGTGTAGTATTTTCAAATAGTTTCTTTATTTATTATTTTCCAAACGTTTATTTAAGTAGTATTTTCCAACAGTTTGTTTGTGTGGTATTTTCAAATAGTTTCTTTATTTATTATTTTTCAAACGTTTATTTAAGTAGTATTTTCCAACAGTTTGTTTGTGTGGTATTTTCAAATAGTTTCTTTATTTATTATTTTCCAAACGTATTTAAGTAGTATTTTCCAACAGTTTGTTTGTGTGGTATTTTTCTACAGTTTATTCGTGTAGTATTTTGAAATAGTTTATTTATGTAGTATTTTCCAATAGTTTAGATGAGCAGTATTTTTCAATAGTTAATTCGTGTAGTATTTTCAAATAGTTTATATATGTAGTATTTTCCAATAGTTTAGATGAGCAGTATTTTTCAATAGTTAATTCGTGTAGTATTTTCAAATAGTTTATTTATGTAGTATTTTCCAATAGTTTAGATGAGCAGTATTTTTCAATTGTTAATTCGTGTAGTATTTTCAAATAGTTTATTTATGTAGTCTTTTCCAATAATTCAGATGATCAGTATTTTCCAATAGTTAATTCGTGTAATATTTTCAAATAGTTTATTTATGTAGTATTTTCAAATAGTTTATATAAGTAGTATTTTCCAACCAATTATTTGTGTGGTATTTTCCTACAGTTTATTCGTGTAGTATTTTCAAATAGGCTAGTTTATTTATGTAGTCTTTTCCAATAATTCAGATGAGCAGTATTTTTCAATAGTTAATTCGTGTAGTATTTTCCAATAGTTTAGATGAGCAGTATTTTCCAATATTTAATTCGTGTAGTATTTTCAAATAGTTCCTTAATGTAGTATTTCCCAATAGTTTATTTGTGTAGTGTTTTTCAATAGTTTATGTATGTAGTAATTTCCAATAACTAGTTAAATTGTGTAGTACTTTCCAATAGTTTTTAATAGTAAATTTATATAATTTTATTTAGTAGTATCAGTTTAACGTTTGTTCAAATTTGTCCAATAAAATTTCCCAATAGTATTTAGTATACATTTTCATTTGAGTGTAACCTCCTCACATTGCTTTTGTCTTTACATTTAAACAAGTTTTCTACCTAGCAATGAAATACTCTCAAAATAATTAGACCTCAAATGTCTGACATGATGCGGTTGCACGGTACTATTTTACTTTGAGCTGTGAATTAAAAATGTTAAGCAGAGGAAACTAAAAAATAATTAAAGGAGAAGATTTTTTTAATAACTTTATTGAAATTCGTTAAAAGTGAGTAGATAGTTTAAGAAAAAGTATACAAAACCGTAGTTCTTTAAATATTAATTAAGACAAATAATATTTATTTACAGATATAATTTGGTCCCAATTTGACTAAATAACATAAATGTATGTTTTAAACTCTATGTTATTTTAAGGGAGTGAGATAATAGAATTCACATTTATACAAATTTAATTGTAAAAGTTTTCCAAAATGAATGTGTTTAGAAGAAATTAATAATATTATCGCTCAATCTTGTTTACACAGATTAAAACTGGAATATATATTCCCAAGGAGCTCAATTAAAATATCTAACATCAATATTTAAATAACTTTGAATACCCAAATATCGTTAATATTTTGTTAAAACTCTTCCATGTGAAAATAGGTACTTGATGTTATTATATGGAAATAAATTTTGCTTATGAAATTATTTGAAGCCTTCAGGGTAATCATTCTCTATTATTTTAATCGAATTTCATACGAAATCGCCATCCGAACTCGTGTAACACAAAACAAATGGTGTATATTGTTAAACAAGTGGGCAGCTAAATAGCCCAAGGCAATGGAGTCTTATGTGCATGCCTCTATAATGGGGGCTTTGGTTCGAAAACAGAATAAGTGCACGTGTAGAAACGCTCGGACAAAAAGGGACCAAAGCAGAAACATGACAACTATGCTTAACAGTTTCAACAATTTATTATTAATCTGTGTAAGTAAGTTAATAGTTCTGTATAGGATATTTTTGCATCGTTCTGAGAATTCATATTATTATTATTATTATTATTATTATTATTATTAGCACCGCGTCTTACTACCCTTTCGGGTTATACGCACTTACGCTAATGTGTAATGGTAGGGTGATTATGAGATGAAATGAAGGACCTACAGTTTAACGTGGAATCTGAACCACGGTGGAGGCCTGGCATTCCCCACATTCACAAGATGTCTTTTCAGAGGTGGAGGAAGGGTTTGGTAATCAGATAAATCTGTGCCGAGACCGAGGATTGAACCCCGGCCGCCAGCACAGAAGTCTGACACCTTACCCCTAGACCGCCAGGTCACCTGAATTCATATTATAGTGCTATTTACCAGGCTATAAACAACATCGATGGCTACATAGTCTAAGGGAGGCATCATTCTTACAGTAGAATAGAGTTAGATTACTGATGAAGTGGATATCAATGTTCGAATTTCGGTCGGGTTTATTAAGGTTTTTCCAAAATTATTTTCTACTTTCTCGTCACGCAAATGGGGGCACACTTCCTCTAAATATAACCTTATTCATACTTAAAACAACGTAATTAGCACATAAGCGTAAAATCCGAATGGGTAGTAAGAAGTGGTGTTAAAAAAAACTCTAAATATTTATGTAATGTGTAAAATTACATTAAGAAAATTCATTTGTAAATCTACCTTGTAGGTTGTTTCTATAAAGTTTCATCTTAAAATATATTTTGTGTGTGTATGTGTGTGTGTGTGTGTGTGTGTGTGTGTATGACTGCATGTGTGTATGTGTATTTCCACGTAAGTATTCTACATTTTAATAGAATTGTATGTGTTTTTATATGTGTATTTTTATGTGTGTGTGTGTATGTTAGAATAATAATAATATTTAGCACCGCTTCTTACTACCCGTTCGGGCTATACGCTTTAAATACTAATTGCTCTAATGGGTTAGGAACTAGGAAGTTTAAATTAGAGGAAGTGAACCCGCATTTGCGTGGAGGGAGAGTGGAAAACCATTTAGGAAAAACCACCCCCAGTTCATCCGACCAAGATTCGAACCTCGATCTCCCCATCCTCAGCAGTCGATCCCAACACGACAAGCACGTTAGCCAACTACGCCACTGAGGCGGGTCTGTGTGTTAGAGAGAGAGAGAGAATGTGGATGTATTTGAGGCTGCACAGCAACTAATTAATTATCTGTCTGAGCTATCTTTATATTCACACTAGTGTGGTAGGGATGAGAAAAGTAGAATTTAGAAGAAACGTAAACTCATTAGATAAAAAAAACTCGCTACATTCTACCGAGACTTGAACTACCACGTCCTCATCACCAGGAAACCAGACCAATAGGTATTTTTGCCTTAAATTCCGTGTCCACCTATGTGGGTAAATTTATTTTGAAATTAAATTATACATTAGGGTTTACTATTAATTATCACCGTTTGTTTTGTGTGTTAGTTAAATATAATTTTGGAACAAATATGATCAGTTGAGCATGAAATTGTTTGGTTTATTTTAGAAAAGTGTGTATACACAGTAATTGAATACAAAATGTTTCCTGTGTTTTAACTTTAAAATATTGATTATACTGTGACTGTAATTCCATTGAACTAAGATTTAATAAGCATAATTTAGTGCCGTATTTATAGTCTAGTCTTAGAAGACAGTCAATCTCCCAGTATACCAATAACAATCAGGGACGTCGTAAGAAATATATGGTGGGGGAAGGGGGAGGAGGGAGTTAATTTCCAAATTCTAGTAGTTTTGAAATCAGAAAAACTCTCAGGTGACCAAGAATTACCAACCAGCTAACAAAAAGTCCAGCGAGCTATCCCCGGGGAAGACTGTAAATTTTGAGGTGATAATTAATTGTTCCTAGAATTGAGGTTTTAAGAAAATGTTATTTTACAGTTATTTGTTAGTTATGGATTTTTCAAGTTACATATTGTATTTGTTTTGGCATTCGTCATCGTTGCGTGTAGGAAAAATTACAAGTTTTGGATAGTAATAACTCTAGTCTTTATCAAGTTATCGACTTAAAGTATTACCTAGCCTTCTTAAGGCTACTAGTGTCTAGTAGTAATAGTAGTAGTAGTAGCAGCTTTAAAACTAGTAGGCATTTACAAAGGCGCTACTAGCCTACTTGATTAACTAAGCTTTACATACAATTTACTACAGAAGGTATCTCCTTTCAATGAATGATTTGTTATGAAGTTGAGAACTTTTGAAGGTTTGGGATATTTAAAGATTGTCTACGGTAAATAACTTTCAAAATCGAAAGTACTGTGGTAAAGAGTAATTCTAGAATTTCCCAACTCAATATCTTGGCTTTCCGTAAAATTCAGAACTTTTTCTCAGCATTGAGAAAGCGAGGGACCGGGGGCTGAGGGTAGTTTCACCCTCCCTCTCCCCTTGTCCCTGGAGTGAAGTCCCTGATAACAAGCAGTCCAGGCCGAATGGATGAAAGCCTAATATATATATATATATATAGTGAGTGATATTAGCATGTGGGACCCACTTCAGGTCTGAACTCGAGTCAAAGTTTTTTTATGTATACTACTTTATCACACGATGCTTATTCTATGAAATTGTATTTAAGGTATCTAATATAATTATTTGATATCGATTAAAAATATTAAGTGGCTACTAAAAAAGTATTGTGTGGAATAAAACATAACTTGTATTAATAATTAACATTTATAACATATAATGTTGGTCCAAATTGATCAAAATTGTGATATTTCCAATTTATGTAGAATTTTGTTATTTTTATTTCATATTCTAGAAGAGCGAACATATGAATTAAGAATCACTTTCATAAATAATTATTACAGAAACATTTTAGAGAATAGATAACCATTATTTAAACTACTTGCAGTTTTTAACGACTTAGTTGGAAAATATGTGTTTACACTACTAAACAAATATAATTTACTACTATGTAGGATAAGTTTTGTTAAAAAGTTACAAATTTTCCACCAGTGTTTTAATGCTGTTTTATAAGCAGAAAAGTTACACATTTAAAATATGTACTTTCATTTTAAACTGTGTTCATGACAAATAGCAATGTAGGCCTAGCTGAATAAGTTTCAGAATGAACCATGCTTATTCAGTTTTACATGGCTTGTGTTATAGTAAGCCATGTTACACAATAATTAATATGAAGTGCGTTATTAAGGCAAGCATGTAAAAGTTACGTGTCGGTTACAAACTTTAGAGTGTGTTACTAACACATTCTTGGTTGGAAGTCTTCCCTTTCTCAGGGCTGCCACAAAATATAAGATGAGATGTCGGGAAATTAACAAGTACCAACAAGGGGGGGATTCTCTTTTGTGACGCGGTGCAGTAGAAATAGAGCATTATTAATATTTTACCCCGTGATGTGATATAGCGGCATATCTTTGTAGTGTTTTACCATTCACTTTTGTAAGGCATACAAGATAACGCCAAAAAAATTGATCTTAATGAATTAGCTTGTATTAAAAAAACCTTGTTTCTAACAATAAAAGAATGTAATTGAAGAGATACAGCTCAATTCTCATAATAAGGGCCTTTTTATAATATACAAATGTTTTATAATGCCAAAATTGATAACATTTTACTACGTTTTTATTGTTATTTTATAGGTAACAGGAAATATACCTAAAGTTACAGCTGCGTATCTCATGGATTGATGTATGAATAAGTTAAATTAGTAACTTCTCTAGCTGTCAGATTAGGCCTCTCGTATAAAAATTGAACTGTATTTCCAATTCTTAAGATAGACACTTCTAATTGTCTATGACGGGGTAGGCATTAATCAGTTTTGTACCAAATAAATTAGTTACTATTAAAATATAATTTTATTAAAGTGGAGTTATCATTGTGAAAGTCACCAACAATATTATATGTACATGCCTTAAGGTTGCTTTTATTTATACTAGATATTACTTACATAGTTTGTTTTGTTTTATTTTGATTGTATTTGTACTTTAATAAGAGACCAAAAGAACAAAATAAGTATTTAAACACAATGTATTACTAGTTATATATATGTATATGTATGTATATATGTTTATGTATTTAGTTATGTATATACATATAGGAGAATAAATTTCAAACTTTTAGCTTTAAATATATTATTTTTGTTTTTTTTAATGTAGGCCTACTTGATAAAAATAAAAATGGAAAAATTAACATTTATAAATGTTAATCAGTATTTTCTTGTTGCTTTACCCAAAATCGTGTATTTTAAAAGATAACTGAACAACCTTTTATCTATAATTATGTGTCCCAGGAATGTAAAACTAGTTATAAGGCAAACCCTAAGGGACTAATTTGTGTTTGAATTTTTGTTTAACTCATTTTATTTCCCATTTAAAAATCATGTTATTTCAATGTGTAATTGCTTATTTTTATAGAATGGAATGAAGAGAAATACAGAAAAAAAACTTAAGATGAGGATGCGAAAACTTTTTTTTTTAATCAAGTTCTGTCAAACCCCTCAAAAGGTTGTATTTCTATTAATATTTAGAATCTACCAAATGTAGTTCAAAAGCTAAAACTATAAGTATAATTTGTTTATACATTATCACTGATTCGGTAATTATTTAAAACTAAATTTCTTATTTTAATATAATCAATTTTTGATTAATATTTTAAGTTTTCAAACTCATTTTACAAGGATTTTAAAAAATCTATAGAGTTTCAATGTTGCACACCCTTGTTTCAACCTTCTCTGTACTGCACTCTACATTTGGGTATTGTTTGGACGGCTGTAAAACTTTTGTTGCAATTTTTTTTATCCACCCCCTCCTTTCCACATCCACGAAGCATGAGAAGAAGTTTGGTTACAAACTTTTCTCGTATACAACATTTTACTGCTCGTATAAAAGTCGTAGTCCCCCCCCTCCCCCACCTCTCACACTTTCTCTCTTTTTTTAAAAAAAAAATTCAAATAAAGTGGAGAAATTACATAATGAAACTATTTTTTATTTTCTCTTGTATCAGCTGGTAAAGTATTGCTACATAGAATATACAAAAGCAGGTATTACAATATATTGTAAAATGAACTAGCTAGTTTTGGTTTTACGTCTCAATATAAATACTTTTTTTAGTATTACAAAAAATCTTGCACTGGGGAGTAGTGTTAAATAAGGTGACAATATTATCTAGCCTGTTGGGTGAGCTTCAAATCCCGGTTGGGGGCCCTCCCTGTGTGATTTCTTACCCTCCCTCCATGCAGAAGTGGATACATTTTCTCTATATTATATCATATTCATTCTTAACTCGATAGTTGAAACATACAATTATTTTAGATGGGTGGTAAGATGTGGAGCACAAAACAAATATAATACTTTCAAAAATACAAAGTGCACACCCCTTTCATGCCCTTTATGTAAGAAAATATACGTATAATAAAACTCTATTTTGTTGCCAACTTATTTTTGTGTAGAATTTAAAACTGTACCAAAAAATTGTTTTTTTTTAGAATTGATTGACATAATATGTATTTATATCAAGGATTATTTTATTTTAGGGGATATTTATCTGACCCAACATGATGAACTCAATCAACTTAAAATGTTATGAAACAAATTTCAAATTTTATGTGATTTTTAAGCCCTATCAACGAAAATAAAAACCATTAAATCTTTAAAATGATTTATTATAACTAAATACTTTCTACGTAAATTAACCCCAAGATTATGTTAAAAATGAAAAACAAAAGATATTGTTTATAACCATATTTTCTTTCCCCATCCGTTTGGGTTACACGCATTTATAACAATTAAACAACCGGGAATTGAGTAATAAATTTCAATAGGGCTATATTCCAATAATTTACTAAGCTAATACAAAAATATTGGGGTCAATTCGTTGCAATTCCCGGCCTATAGAACTGCACAGGGGAAACTTATTTTACGTTTCTAGACATGAAGATAAAGTTCAATAAAACCAGATATTTTTTTATTGCCATGTAAATGTCAAGTTTCTTCTTTCATAAAATATAAAATTTTATGTGAGTCTCGCAAAAGAAATTTGATCAGTGGAGCTCATTTTACTGACTCACACCGGCAAGAATGCATTGAACGAATAGAGCACACCATGAGAATATACGCTGAAAAATAGGGATAGGGGTGTGAAAATATGTTGCCCTTTGATTTGACTATACTTTCTCCATCCTTTACGTCTGTCACTGGATTTCATACGCTAGGTATTTTTATTTTCGTTCAAAGCAGTTTGTTCGAATGATGGCAAGCTATTCGTATTGTACATTTTTATTTTCGATCAAAGCAGTCTTTATCGCTACTCGTATCGTACACTTGAGCTTGCGCCTCCCCACCCCCTACCCTCACACCCCTTCCAACGCAATTACACTCAGATCAGACGATGGGAAAACATGACAAGGCATCAAATTTGTTCTGGCCTAGGCTCAGGAACGCTGAAAGGTCAAATATCACGACGAACGTAGCCAGTGCTGCTAGTGGGAAGAATCGATGTGTTGGCGTTGACCTCAGTGGTCTTGGGGTAAAGTACTCGCCTAAGAACCCAATGTCCATGGGTTCAAACCTAGACGGGATCGACGGATTTTTCTTGCGTGATAAAAATCCATAGCACAACTTTGTTTGTGGTGGAAATAAAAGTCGTCGGTCCCAAGTCGATTGTGGGATGTAAAAGAGCCCTGGAAGGTATGTTAAAATATATTTCCTGGAAAAATTGGGGTGTCCTTTCGCTCCCGCTCGTAGAACTTATCGTGTGCTGATATAATCAGTACGTTCATAAAGTGCACCTTAAATACCTAAAATAAATAATATTTAGGCATATAGTTTGGCTCAGGTACTGAAATCGTTTGAGGTTAGAAGGGTAAAAGTTGTATTCGAGTGATTAAAGTGGGCTGATTGGGGTTTTGTTGAATATCCACAGTTGCTCTCTTAACATTTATTAATAAGTTACCTAAATTTATCCACACTGAATCACACTACCGGTTCAGGTTATCGTATCTGACTTAATAGTAACCGGGAACACTAATTGTAGCTGAGCTAAAAAGTAAAGTTGTCATTAGTAGCCGGGGATATTATTAGATTAAATATGGTATACGCATGATATGTTCTATCTAATATAATGAGATAGAGATGGATAAATTTTAATTTAGAGGAAATGTACCTTCATTAGTGTGGAGGAAGAGTGAAAAACCATTTAGGTGAAACCATACTCAGTACACCCGACTCAAATTCTAAACCTAATCTCTTCGTCATCGGTAGTCTATTGCGAGAGTAACGTCTTAGACAATTCGACCACCAAAATGAAGTTACCTAATTAATTGAACAGCGCTTTTTCACAAGAGCAACATGTAAGTATTTTTAGGAAGCATGTATACAGTTTGATCTATAGGTTTGTCTGACGGGGCGTGGAGTGCTGCCAGAGTAGCAGAACACTTGCTAGTCAAGTATCAACGAACATGCATTCCCATGGGACGTATGTTATGGAAACTTGTATATTATTGGCCAAATAGGGACCGAGTGGGAGATAGCATATCACAGGTACGGCTTTAACAAGCTATGGCAACACTTTATGACACGCCACTGTATACAGGCAACCCAGCCCACATGTCAGGAGATTCTAACAATTAGAAGGGAGAAATGAAGTAGGAGAAGGCAACCATATATAATGTACATTAGTCAGTGAGCGTGTACCCGAACGGTTAGTAAGACGCACTGCTAAAAAAATTAGTCAGTGAATATATGTACTGTATGTCATTATTACAAGATACCCTTTGTCTTAAGAAATATTAGTAAGGTATTTTGTAAAAAGGCATTGCGCTGAATATTTGTACAACAACTACAAAAAATTAATTGGCACTGGAATTTACTATAAAATTGTGATTTTTCACCTGGGAATTGAGACTAATATATATATAATAATAATAACTAATATATACATAGTGTTATAGATCATACCTAGGAAGGTAAGTTTAAACAAATAATTCAACCTTTCATCTGAAGAAGGAATAAAAAATAGTATTATAGAAAAATTATCCACGCTTTAGGTTTCCAGAGTTGAAGTCGTCAAGCTGTCCATGTTAAGTCGTACAAGTGTACTCAACTAATCCTGAAAGTTTCTAAAAATAATTTAAAATGAAATAATTACTTAAAAAATAGAACTGGGGGTTAAACTAAACTTTTTTTTATTGAATCAAATGTGGGAATCGTTGCAGTTAAAAGAAACCCACATGATAAACAAAAACACAAGTACATAAAAATCGTAAGTAACCATAACAATGGCAATTCACATATGCGCAACACAACAGACTTTAAACATATTTATAAACTCCCTTTATCCCTAATCTTTACACCTTAACAATACACTAGACATACATCTTAAGAGGTTCCATTTCTTATAGTCGCTATAATTTGACAATACTCCAGACTATTCAAATCTTTAGAAATCCCCTTTTACCTAATCCTTAAACCTTGACAGTATACCAGGCAAAAAAAGGCTTGAGAAGTCCCTTTTCTTCAAGCTTTATATCTTTACAACACACCGGAACATAGAAACTTGTTTAAATCTCCTTTACTCCAAGTATTTCATCTTGACAATACTCCAGACTATAAAAACCTTTATAAACCCCCTTTTCCCTACTCTTTACACCTTGACAATATATTTTATAAGCCCCTTTCTCCTAGTTTGTATACCTCAACAATACATCAAAATATATATTTTTTTAGAATATCCCTTATTCCTAGTCTTTACATCTTGACAATACACTAGACTATAAATAACTTCAGATACCCTTACACATTTATAATTTACACCTTGGTAATATGTTTTAGGAACCCTATTTTACCTACCTCGACAGTACATTGAACTATAAAAACGTTTAGATGACCCCTTTTTCCTAATATTTAAATCTTGATAATACCCCATACTATAAAAACCTTTAGAAACCCTTACACATTTATAATTTACACCTAGGCAATATACTTTAGAAACCCTATTTTACCTAGTCTGTTTACCTCCACAGTACATTGAACTATAAAAACCTTTAGAAACCCCCTTTCTCCTAATCTGCACACTTTGAAAACAAACCAGACTATAAAATCTTTGAAAAGACCCCTTTATCCTCGTCTGTAGGACACCTTGACAATACATCAGACCTCCTTGAGAATCACCCTTCCTTCCAGTCTCTAAGCCCTGACCTTGCCTTCACAGAATCGTCTACCACTTTGTGGTTCGCTATCTATCTACTTTCAGCCAATACAAGCGTGGGAGGAGGGGAGGGGGGGGATAGGTATCGGTGAAAACTCAGCAAATGTTTTATGCTCACGTCACTCTTTTGATGTGTTTTTATTACGGATGGTATCATCGAGAACTTTGATATTTTCTCTCCGTGGCATGTTAATATTCATTGTCATAGTAATCTCATTTCTGGGTATCTAAAAACAAGAATGATAAATATTTTATGAGTGGTGCTCGTATAAATACAACAAATACAAAAATAAAATGCATGACACGAATGAACATATTTTTTCATGTAGTCTATTATATTTTGAAACCCAATATTTCAAAATTTAAAAAAAAACTTCCCAGAAATCCATTTTGAACATAATCGTCAAAGCCATTTTATAAGAAAAATAAGAATTAAAATAAAATAGTAAACTACCCTCAACTTTAGAGTCAGGATAAAAAAAAAATCCCCATTTATCCTCAAGGTATATCCATATGAAACCTAAAATATCAATCTAAACATTTTAGCTGTAGCATCAAGTAGCCTACAGACAAACATACAGTCGGACAAACAGGCATACAAACAGACAAACAGACATAAAGACATAGAAACAGACAAATTTAAGAGACAGAGAAGCAGACATACAGACAGACAAGCAAACAGTCAAATAGAAAGGCCAGCAGATTTTCATAGGCTGCTCGGGGGAACATAAAGCTCAAGATCCATCATAATCTTGAGGTCTAAAATGTTCACGGCAGTAATTCTTTCTATATTTAAGAAGGTATACACAGTAGGTTTTAGTTCTGATCATTTATATGTGCAAAAAATGTATATACCCTGATTTTGGTTGAAAGAACGGTTTAAAAGATACAAGTAAACTTTTTTGCGGACAACATTGATAACACTTTACTATATTATTTGTGTTATTTTAGAGGTATTTATAATATCTATCAAAAATGACAGCTGCAAATAACATAACTTGATGTTTATATGTTTATTACAGTGGTTTTAGTAACTTTAGTAACCAACTTATACTGTTCTCCCTATTAATTAGCTTAGCACCGCGTCTTACTACCCGTTCGGGTTATATACATTCTTCATATTAAAATCATATCATAGAAATTTTCACCGACATCATTCAAGTTTAAACATTTGCCAAGCAATATATTAAAACTGAGATTTGATTCGGATTATTAATTACAACTTGTGAATGTTGTGAATGCCAGGCCTCCACCTTGGTTTGGATTCCACGTTAAACTGTAGGTCCTCTATTTCATCTCACAATCACCCTACCATTACACATTAGCGTGAGTATAACCCGAACGGGTAGTAAGATACGGTGCTAATAATAATAATAATATTATTATGTGACGTACATAAAGATTCTGTAACTCAAATATAATAGGTTTAAACATGACACCGGGACATGGTAATCGAAGTTGGTACCTTTAATAATATGTGCTGCTTTTACGCGCGCATCTCCTTCACCTCTTATAGGAACTTCGTCTTGTGTCGCCACTGAGGGAAGGGGGATCCCTTAAGTGCCCCTAGGTTAGAAGGATGTGACAAAAGAAGAGTTCCCCAAGTGCATGATAATTGGCTTTTATCATTACTATTCTTTCTTTATATATTAATACGTTTAGCACAAGAGCTTTTATTTTCTTCCTTCGAGTCTTACTAGCCGTCTGGGCTATCCGCTTTTAATTACATTAATGAGGTAAAGATAAGTTTGGTAGGAACTGTTACATCATCTGTGCGTAAAGAGGAATGGGAAACCATTTAGGGTAAACCACCTTCATACACTTGAATAGGAATCGAACCTCAACCTCCCCATCAGCGTAAAACCAGAGTTTGACGTTTTGTACGCTCACCCACCGGTGTGGGTTACACGAGCTATTAGCGGCTTACTCTGAAGAGGTGGGAATGTGCCTGTATTTGCGTGGAGAGAGGATTGTAAAACCACAGAGACAAATAGCATGTGGGAAAACACCTGTATATGAATCTGGACGGGATTATAACTGATTTAAAATAATTAATTGCATATTCTTCTGTAGCTTATATACTGTAGCTCATGGGTGGTTTAATAACTTCATTGTAGTGAGGGTTGATAGTCTCATTAATTTAAATATTAGCACATGGTTTGTGTTCTTCTGGATTATTTTGTTTAGCAAATATTATTCATGAACGATCAGGAAGTCAAAGTTTAATGATAAAGATTTAGTGAAGTTTAGGCCAAATAAAGTTTTACAATGAATTTAATTATGTGTATGTAATATAGCTGCACCACCTTCATTAAATTTACCGGGTTAAATTAGATTATTAAATAGTTTACCTATATGTATACTGAAACCCAGTACAAAAACGTTCGCCCACCAGTAATAGTTTAAATTTTATACTTTTTACTCCTATTTTTCACTCATTATTTCTTCCTCACTCTCACTAAGTCGTGCCCTTTCAATTTATTTACCTCCCCCCCCTCCCCCTTCTTTCCTTAGTTTAAAGTGGGTGTGTCTATTACACCTATGATATATTTCCTGTCGAAGCGTTTTTAAAACCAAATGACAATAATCATACCTGCGCCTGGTGGATAAAATGTTAATCTTATATATTTTGGTTTGCCGGTTACAGGTGTAACGAGGTTGTGTTTTTCCGAAAATGTTTTATCGCTCTCCCTACTCGTAAATGCAGCTACAATTCATATATATTTTACCTTTCTTATTCCTACATCATTTGTTTGGTTGGATGTGCACAAACCGGACGGGTAGTAATACGCAAAGCAAAAAATAATGCATATCGATTAATTCCTAAAGCTCCTGTTAAGTTAATACGGTGTATTTGAATATATTTATATATTTAAATACACTCTACCTTACCAGAAATTGTTTGAATTGATTATTAAACGACCCGCCTCGGTGGCGTAGTTGGCTAACGCGCTTGTCGTGTTGGGCTCAACTACTGAGGACGGGTAGATCGAGGTTCAAATCTCGGTCGGGTGAACTGGGGGTGGTTTTTTCCTAAATGGTTTTCCACTCTCCCTCCACGCAAATGCGGGTTCACTTCCTCTAATTCAACCTTCCCAATTCCTAATCCATTAGCGTGATTAGTACTTAAAGCGTATAACCCGAACGGGTAGTAAGATGCGGTGCTAAATAAATTATTAAACAATGTTTAGCTTTACAGACAATTATTGTACATAGATTATAGTTATATTCGGTTGTACGGTAAAATTTCGAGTCACCATAGAAATAGCCCTGGTTTGTCAGTTCAAAATATAGTTATGGAAATCAGATTGTATGTATTCATACTTGAAGCAGTTTAATAGATGGTATCACCAGCTTCAATGGTCAAATGGTCTAAACTCTAAGACCTCACTAGATTATCCTACTGATGACAGGGAGATAAAGATGGAATCCCGAATAGGATAAACTGAGGTTGGTTTTCCCTAAATGGTTTTCCACTCTCCTACCACGCAATGTGGGTATATTACCTCTAAAATGCTTACTTCATCATCCCTACCCCATTATAGTAATTATCATAAATGTGTTCAACCTGAACAGTTAGTAAGGTGTGACGATATAAAAATAATATAGATGATATCAATTTTGTACATCTTTAAGGCAAATATTGAGAATGACCTTTTGACAAACTTGGTCCCTATTTGTTTTTTATTAAAATCTTCTAAAATGTTATGACTATGACGATCATGATATAAGTATATATTCCCGTACTTCTGATATTTGGAGGTATGGGGGGGAGAGGGCTGGAGAATGTGGGTATTTAACGTTGACTTACGTAACCAACTGATCGTATTAGCACACAACCTATAAACTAAAATAATTTAAATTTAAAACATACACAACATCCAGACTCCCGGCCGTTAATTCATCATTGTTAAAGATAAAACCCGCATTTCACCCTTGATACATGTTTCGGCTATGGTGGGAATTGAAACCTGGACCCTTAACTAAGTAGGCACACACACTACCGAATAAGTACTTTTGTTGAGAGCGATAATTTCAATTTTATCAAGTTCAATTCCTTTCTAAGAAAGATGATAAATATTACATGATTGACATTTTTTGATAAATAGTTCATTCAATCCAATAATCACGTGGTCGAAGGTGTAAGGTTCACAATAGAATAGATTACGGGTGACGGTAAGGTTGAGACTCGAATCTCAGAGGGGTGGTTTTACCAGTTTTTAAATTGCTAATTAAAGTGCACGTTTTCTTTAAAAAAAAAGTATTATACACTAATATAAATCTAAGATTAATCCGTCAGTAAACCTAGTTTTAAAACGAACTAAAACTATAACAAGATAAGGTGACCTTGCGGTCTAGGAGTAAGGTGTCAGACTTCTATGATGGCGGCTGGGGTTCAATCCTCGGTCCCGGAATAGATTTATCTGATTACCAAACCCTTCCTTCACCTCTGACAAGACATCTTGTGAATGTGGGGAATGCCAGGCCTCCACCGTGGTTCGGATTCCACGTTAAATTGTAGGTCCTCCATTTCATCTACAACCACCCTACCATTACACATTAGCGTAAGTGCGTATAACCCGAACGGGTAGTAAGACGCGGTGCTAATAATAATATAACAAGATAAAATTGTCACTATTACAGAAGTCGATATTTTTTTTTATACATAAGAATTCTTTTCTGTCTTTTTCTATTACTGATGGGGTGCGTCTAAAATGTATCTAAAATCTCATGCAATTTAGGTTGAATTCCTTCAAATACTGCCATACAAAAATCCAATCTTCTTTTTAGAAGTCCATCTTCAAAATGAGATTCGAAAAAATGTGTTTTGTTCTGCATTGCATGACTTTTTCTTCGTCGTTCGTCTCATTCATAGTTTCGTGGTCTTTTCTATGCAAACGTTTCCCTATCTTTATACCACTCTCTTTTGAAACCAGAATTGGGGAACTGAGTATTAAAGTAGTATAAGTCAGTTTAAAAAACGAAACCTCATAGTATACCTCTCCTATATGGCCATTGTAGTTCAGTCAAGATTATGTTTGTGGTTCAATTTTTTAGTAATTAGGATAGTAAGTAAGAATATATTTTAGATTTCTTGGTTCTAATCATAAAAACAAATACCCTACAAATAATAGTGTTTAGTCATATTAGTCTCTTGATAGCTCGAATTGAATGAGCTCGAACCCATCTTGAACTTTAAATAACTCGGATTACCCTGAATAGCTGGAATGTAGCAGGCCAGGTATTATGAAAACATGTACAACTTTCAAGCGTTTTATGTTTTTTTACTTGTGATCTTTACGATGCCGCGTAACTCCGCATTGTTCGTTCTATGTAAAAGTACGTGAACCAGGCGTACATTATCTCTACCTCAAACTATCAAGACTATACCGTGTGTATAGAGAGAAAAATTAGTACACCTAAGATTTCTTTGTATTATCAGGATGTTTGTCTAAAAAAATATAATATATCCATATTAAGTTAAGGTGTTATATTAAATCCCTTAGAATTAATAATAGATATAATATTAATAACTTAATATCATAAGAATATATATGTTTAAATACATACCCTGATAATACCAAGATATTTTCTGTGTACTAACTAGTATGTGTACAGGGTGTTCGGAAACTCAAAGACCAAACTGCACATATACTTTGTTTGAAGCAAAAGTAATACAAAATCCCTATACACTTACATCCAGAAAACTATGCTAATACCATTAAATTGTGCTTGAAATTTCAGTCTAGAGCAGTGGGAGCAAAGCTGTTCAAGCATGCATGTACAACAAGTTGCATAGGAGTTAAGCGTGGAGCTACACACCTCGACATCTTGGAGCACTACAGCAGAAAATACCACAATTAATAGTAAACAACACGCCAGTCCATCTAGAAATGGAAATACGTTCTGAGGGTCATTATTAAATGCCCTACATCACAGAAAGTGCTTGGCATTATTGCATGTGCAGTGCCGCGAGCCTAGCTCATACGAACTTGTACACGTATGCTTGAACAGTTTTTCTCTCCTGACGCTGTATGACAAAACTTTTAACATAATTGAATAGTATTGGGATATTTTTTATGTAGGTGCATATGGAGTCTGTATTACTTTTGGTTCAAACAAGATATATGTGTAGTTTGGGCTATGAGTTTCCGAACACTCTTTATTTGCTGATAATTCTAAGTTATTTTGTGTACTAACTAATATATAAATATGCTACATTCCAAGATTTAAATAGGCAATTTCATGAATTGGGAACATTTCTGCCCATTCATGATATGACTTCCCTTGTCCATTTCACAGAATGAGCATAAATTCATCCTGTTCAAGAATTGGGTAGCGCGTGTACTGCCCAGTGCATGGGTTGGTTTGTTCATAAACAAAGAGGGTTCAAGCTTTGCCAAAATCAAGAAATGGACGAGTTTTCACATTGAAATTCTTAAGCATAAAATATCTAAAAACAAATTTCAGTTAAGCTTTTAGTATATAGGACAGTAATTTTCATTTCATGAAATGGGCAAGATTGCATGCAATTTTTGCCCAGTTAGTTAAATGGTCAAGAGAAGAGGCCAGTTTACGAAATTGACATAAATTTGCCCAATTCTTGAAGTGGGTGGTTTTGTTAATAGGGTATAACACTGTGTAATTTCACGGAGCACTATAGTTCTGAAATAATACATTTAAAGATGTACCAAGCTAAAAGCATTGTGTTCCAGTTTTATAATGTTTCTTTACCGTTTAATAACCACTTCATCTAAATATGAGTTCTTACCAAACTCTTGTGATAGCAGCGTGTTTCGGTTTATTGGTACTGCATTTCGAAATGGACCCGTATTGGATTTAACGGAACAAAAAATTATTATAGTTCTAAAGTAAATATTCTATGTCCAAGATAGAACTTGCTGCAGTATTGATCAAGATAGAGTTTGAAATTTACAATCAAATGGTATAAATATCTCAAAAATGATCATTTTAGACTTAGCGCACTTCTGAATTAGTTGATCGATATACATAGAGTAGATTTTATATATATTATTATTAATAATAATATTATGTGTTCTCTCATACGGTAAGTTCATTCCTTTTGTCAGTGAACTTAGACCTCCTCCTTCAGTTCCCAGAATTTTCTTCTTTCCTTCGAGTCATCTAGTATTTGAATCCTCCTTTATCCTAACCTCTTCTTTATACATACAACGCGTGTAAATCAATCAGAATCTCTAATATAGTAGTTTGCCTCTTTATTCACATAATTATATACTTTGTAGATTTTTTCCGTTAGGAAAAAATATATTAGATACACAATCCAATTCAATTAACTGCTTAGAGTGAGAGGTCTAAGTTGTTAGGCTAACTTTTAACCACCGTTGATAGGGAAGTTGGGTATTGAATCATATCTGAGAAGACTCAGATTATTTTTTAAATGTGAGCTTCCCCTGTGGTTTCTACATAGGACAAAAATTACCATACAGCTCAAACCTTAACAAATCTACTTCCATGCAATTTACGTCAATTTGTGTTTTCTACGTTTGTCACATGTGAATACTTTAAGAAGAAAAATCTACACTCAGTACACACAATTAGGACTCGAGCTCTGATCTACCCGTCATAGGAAGTCCAGTCTATTTAATATCCATGCCTTAAACCATTCTACCATCAAAAGAGGGTGATAGGCAACGTAAGATATCCCTGGCTAAGTGTAGGAAAAGGAGGTAGCCTTAACTCCGTCATAAAAGTCGATTATTATAATAATTATTACTATTATTCCAATAGCGACCTTAAATCCTGTGCACTCGTTATAAGGGCCGTGGGGGTGAGTTGGCGCTAACCTAAGCCTCGAACGACGGAAGCGCGGGATCGAAGAGTGTATACGGTTGCTATGGCGGCAAAACCAAACATCCGGTGTCAAAGTTACGCGTCCCTTTTGAAATGGGAACCGCGGCAGGTTCTTTTGAGATCCTCAAAGCACAAGAGTAAGTCTTCGATTTCAAAAGGTTGGTAGCACGTGGTAGTCTTAAAAGAGTAATATGATGAAATAGTTATAAAAAAAGTTAATCCCCATTGCTGAGATATTTAGGGAGGTAGACAAAAAGAACATAATCTAACACCTTAGCTCAGTCGGTAGTGTATTTGTCTATTGAGCTAAGGGTCCTGGGTTCGATTCCCGGAATGTCTGAAAAGTTTATCAATGTTGAAATGTGGGTTGACTCCTCCACAGTGATGAATTAACGGCCGGGGACAGGATGTTGTGCCCGTCCTAGTCTTAAGTTATATTATGAGACATATGAAGCTACTACAGGTCTAAAAAGCCGGTGGTGGAAAATATATGGCCTGAATAAAAAACTTACCCAGATCAAAAACTAAAAGCAGTAGTGTGTGTAAAAGTAAAAGAAAAAAAACCTGCAGGTGGTTTCTGAAATAAATCGGTATGTGTCGTTATATATCCATCCTGTTACCATGATACTTTTAATGGTTGTAAATAACTCTTACATTTATTCTAGCATCGCGTCTTACCACGCGTTCGGGCAATACGCTCATATCTTCATTACGATAAAGTTTTAAGGATAAGTAAGGTTGTACTTAGTGAAAGTGTTCCCACATTTTGCGTGGATCGAGGCTGGAAAACCATTTAGAATAAACCCCCTCAATACACCCAACCAGGAATCAAACCACGATATTCCCATCATCGATAGTCCAATATTATTGCTTGAGTAACTCCTTAAACCATTCGTTCACATAAATGATTCGGTCATTTATTTATAAATATTATATTTTTACCATATATTTTATTTAAATTATAAAGGAACCCATTTGATAGTTTTATTTGAGGTATTTAATGTGCAATTTCTGTATCGACTATTTAATTAAGAATGTTACTTTTAAGTTAAATTAAATCTATAATAGAAACGACACCCAGAACCCATCCGATTCATAACTGTGAAAAGTGAAATCCACATTTATTCAATGATCAATTTTTCAGCCATACCAGAAATCGAACCTGGAATTTTAATCTCAGTAGATAGGCAGGCTACCAACTGAGATAAGGTGCTGTACTTGAACCTAATTCATTTTTTGTAGGCTACATGAATATAAATGCATTTATGACTTTAGTTTAAAGTTTCTTTGCTTGTCATTTTCGTCTCAAACATTGAAGGAATGTGTAAAACTGAGAACAAGAATGGCTTCCAGTCCGGCTGTAGAGTGTTGGTTTGGTACAGGTGTCGATGTAATCACAGTAAAATACACAGTCATCAGAAAACAAAATTTGTTAAATCTTTGGAGAGGCAGTATACTGTTTACAATATTTATTCCAATCAAATATGGTTTTTTTAGCACTGCGTTTTACTACCCGTTCAGCTTTACGCTGATGTATAAATTACTCTAATGATTTGATTGATTAGTAAGGTTATATTTATAGGAAGTGTTCCCACATTTGATTTGAGAGAGTGTGGAAAACCATTTAGGAGAAAACCAACCTCAGTACACCCGATAAAGATTCTAACCCTGATTTCCTCGTCATCGGCACTGCGAAAGTAGCGTGTTAGACCTTGTGTCCAATAAAGTTGGTTAAAATGTGTTAACACCAGCTTCGGTAGCCGCATGGGCTAAGGCGTCATTCTTGCGATAGACAAAACTGCTGATGACGAGGAGATCGGGGTTCTAATCCCAGTCGGGTGCATTATGGGTGGTTCTCTCTCCATACAAATGTGGGTACACTTCTTCTAAATGCAACTTTCCTCATCCTTAATACATTAGCGTAATTAGTATATAGGCATATCATCTGAACAGGTAGTCAACGGTTCTAAAAAAAAGATGTTAACGCAACCATATAAAATTAACTATTGTACATGCAGGGTACCATAACTTCCGATTCCGCGGCACCGGTAACTGTGATTCTAATAGTTCTAAATATAAGACAATATCACACGTCAATCACAGACTCTGCCTTAAACTATGAGTGATGAATGGCATTGAGAACGAGAAGAGTCATGTGTAGCTCAGTGGTTGAATATTGGGGTGTCAAGAATCAACGCTTAGATTCGTGTGTTCAAGAGTAGTTTTAAATTTACTTTACATCCATGACTGTTTACAGCTTGTGGTCAGTTTTCTATCATATATTTTTTCCACAACCGGTTGGCTAGGCCTGGCATAACTTCATATGTCTTATAATCTAGCTTAAGACTAGGACAAGCCCAACATCCAGTCCCCGGCCGTTAAGTTATCAATGTGAAAGGGTAAACCTACATTTCACCAGTGATTAATATTTCGGCCATGCCAGGAGTTGAACCTGGGACTCTTTGTTCAGCAGACAGGCACTCTACCGACTGAGCTACGGTGTTGGATCAGTCATTTTAAATTATGTTTAATATATTTCAAAAGTATTCATGTGAATGGTGGTGTACCAATGTTATTTCAAACATTAGAATGGTTTTGAATTATAACAGTATTGCTTAAACATCTCATACATTTGATACATTTGCTTAGAACTATAACACGATGGTTATTATTTCATTGATATATTAGTATTTCTTTGTAGTTAGTAGACCTATCGTAGAATAAATTCTATCAAGACTTATTGTGATACATGATACATAAAAAAGTTCCATGGCGTCAACCCATAATCGAGCCATACCTATCAAGTGGCCGCCATCTGTTGGTGAAGATAATGCCAGATTATGTTGATAGAGGTGGTCATATGGTCGGCAACAAATCCCACAGCCATTAATCTCAGTTTTCTAAACCAAAGCCGCTATTTTTCATCCAAATAGCTACTAATTTGTCCTCAAGAGGCTTAGTCTACCTCGTTAAATACTCACTGCTTCAAAGAAAATCTGGAAGCACCGGTAGTTGAAACCGGAACCTCTAGATCTTTATCCAGGAACCCTGACCACTAGACAACAGAGGTGGCTGACATGTGACACACAGGCACATATAAATTTAAGACTTACTTTTATTACAAGATTTGTATTGCTTTTAGATGTAAAACTGTAGAAATGTGTTGTACTAATTATTTGTAGATGAACTTGAATTAGTAAATTTCATTTCATTTCAGAATAAATTTAACTTAATTGGTCTTAAACTAATTATTTTTAGGAACTTTCTTAACATTGGATACTAAAGTAATGGTTTAATATATGAAGGGTTATTAGTATCAGAGTTTTCGAAACTTTTAAATACGAACACGCCCTAATTATTTTAATGAATGGTATGCATACCTTCAAGTCCCCTCCCTTACTTCTTTTTCAAAAATAAAAAAATATAAATGTGATGAGTCCACGCTATTAATACAAGGGAAAGAGGAGGAGCATAGTTTAGGAACCACTGGTGTAGTCTGTAGTAAGGGAGGTCAGTTAAGGCATCTGACAGGTAAGAACTCAACTAAATATAACTTAATGTATACCCACGCAGATTTATTGTGTTCTGAAAATGTATATTTTGACCAACTGTTTCAATTTTGACAGCTTTAGTATATATTCCACATTTTTATTTTTTTTAATTCTAAACAGTTATCCTGCGACCAACCAACTATATGTTTGCTATCCTAGGTTAAGTTTGCAAAGTAATGTATGTGTTAATACTCTTTCAGACTCTTAGCAAAAACTAATTGTTATTAACATCTAGGACATGACAAAGTTAACTCCAAATAACTCGTACATAATTTGATTTGCTAAAATACAATGAAAATATATTATTAATTCGACTACCTGTATTATTAAAAACTCGATAAAAAAATAAAAGCGATGATAAGCTCAGTTAAGAAAAATACACCCTCACAAGTGTGGAAATTAATGGGAAATCCGCAAGGATATTAGTAAAAACGAGACTCCAAGGTATCCGGATGAGATTCGAACTTAAACGTTCCCATTTAGGATGATCAAGTCGTTTGCTATGCAAACACCTTTGATCCTAGCAGGACAAATCTTCTCAAGAATGGCTGGGCGATATCTTCGGCGATATAACCTCTGACATGAGGACTGGATGAAGAACAAATCTACTTTAAAATACCTTTTACCTCAGTGATCTAGTGGTCGAGTTCGTGTTTATAGATCTAGAGGTTTCGGGTTTGGTCCCCAATGCTTTCAGAACTTATTTGTAAAGAAGTGGGTCTATAACAGATTCAAACTCATCCTCGTGAGGACAAATGAGGAGATACTCGAATAAAGCAGTTTATAAAACTAATATTAATGGCTGGAGGCTGTGTTGTGCTGACCACATGACACCCTTTGTCCGCAAATGTTAGCAGTATCATCGCTAACGGTGGCTGCCGATCGATCGGTATAGCTCCCTTGCGGGGTCACACCATGAAGTTTTTTTGTTTGTTTTTTCACCCCATGTAATATCATCTAGCTGATGCTTGTGACGCTAGAATCAAGTGTCGCATCGAGGGAGGCTAGGTTTTCCAAATTCTAGTTGTTTTTAATTGGAAATGAAGCTAGTGAACCCGTTCTACTATATATTTTTTCCAAAAAAATACAACAAAATCGATAAATGATTAATTTAAAATGACAAAACTATCAAACTTATTCCAATTTCATTTGTGTCAATAGAAGAATCTAATAAATTGGACTTCGATACATTTTTGATTCAAGTATGATCTTGTATGCCCATATGGACATCCCGGTTAATCAGCCGTTAGATGGGCTATTAGAGGTTTACTATTTTGTCAATATTTGTAAATCACATCATTAGCGCCTGTGAATTAAAGATTGTCGTGGACTAAAAACTGCCTGTATGCGGATTGACTCCAATTAAGGTCTCAAGACAAGATTTAAACCAAGACCATTAAATTACTACCAATGTATTGGTGCTCTTGAGCATATTAGGAACATTATGATAATAATGAGTTTTACAGAAATAAATTTTGCACATGATTAAAACTAAATACACTCGTCTTTTACTTTATCATATAGAGCAGTGATATTCAGCCTAGGGTATGGGAAGATATCTTAGGGAGTAGGTACATTTTAAAAATAAATATAAAAATAAACCTGTATATGTTACGGGTAGTGTGTGAAATCTGGATATTATCAAGATTAGCTGGGAGATGACAGCATTAGCCAGGTGCAGTGGATAAATTCAGAAATAGAAAGTAATTTCTCTCATTTACGACACCATCCGGATAATGTCGACACTAGCCAGGAAGACTTGGTTAACGTGGAATAATATTTGTGAAAATAAGCACGCTTCAAAACGAATTTTATTTTTTACAATATTTAGAAACTGGACAATAAATTGGATCATAGCAGAGCACTACCATTCTAAATGCATCAATTCATGCTTTATTTTCCACTAACCTAATTTAACCTAACCTACCTAACTAAACTAACTAAAATAGCCTCAGCCATAGAAATTGCCACTATCCAAGTGCGGGTGGATAGGGTCAGTATTATCTGGATAAACTTCGAAAAACATTATTCAATCACTTCTCACTCAACATTAATTACGTATTTTGGATAACGTCAACATTATCTGGACAATATTGACTTTATCCGGGTTTGGACTTTACCCGTAGCATATATAATCATATATATATTTTTGTATATAAAACTTATCATTTAATAATTTATTTTGGGTTTGGACTTTACCCGTAGCATATATACTCACATATATATATATATATATATATTTGTATATAAAACTTATCATTTAATAATTTATTTTGGATGTAATTTATTTTGGGTTTGGACTTTACCCGTAGCATATATACTCATATATATATATATTTTTATATAAAACTTATCATTTAATAATTTATTTTGGATGTAATTTAGTTTGGGTTTGGACTTTACCCGTAGCATATATACTCATATATATATTTTTGTATATAAAACTTATCATTTAATAATTTATTTTGGATGTAATTTATTTTAGATGTAGATTTAACAATTGTATCCATCACACACCAACAACTTTAGTAGCACAAAGTTGAAGAGAAATTATATGTAGAGGTATGTAAACAAAAAAAAGGTTGAATACTTCTCATATATAGTAAGTAATGTAATCATGAAAATTGTTAAGCTTGGAACTTATTATGAAAATTAACGTTTTATGTGCTCTTTAAGTCAAAAAGAGGGTTTTTCCATTCTGTTTGTCTGGCCATCCTACTGTCAGTACCTATAGCTACCTACAGACCAAATGGTCTAATGAATTTCGTTAAAACTTGATAGTAAATGTTATATTGTTATATTGTCATAACATGAGGTAAAATTGTGATTTTTTATTCCGACTTTAAAATTAATGATAGTTTACTGAAGTCTGATTTTTGGAAATTGTAGGTGCTTCTAAAATGGACTTTACAATTTTGTTCAAAATAGATATTAAAGGAGTGATATACTAAAAAATAACAATGTATACTTGTTTATCAAATAAAAATTATTTGATGTTAGTTTACTAAAAATTTACTTTTGAGTATTTTATATAAGCAGTGCATCTTCCTATCCTTTTTGAAAATACACATTTTACTATGATATTAATAAGTAAACTAGAATTTAGGGGGTAACTAACCCAAATTGTTGTGGAGGGAGAGTGTGAAACCATCTAAGAAAAATAATCCTCAGATCTCGATACACCCGGACACGTTTCAAACTTTGACCTACTCGCCACCGACAGCAAATCAGACTAGTCGAGAAGTTATTTGAACTAGTGAATACGAGTTAAACTATAATAGTCTAAGAAACTTTTCTAGATTAGTCGTCGTTCCAAATTACTATCTAATCCCAACTAAACTAAAACTCTACTAACCCAAACAGAGTTACGAATGAGGCTGGTCTGGGCTGTAAAGGCACTGCACAGTAAATTACCCGTTTCAAGACGTACATAAAATACCTCTTTAAGCAGTAACTTACCTACCAGTGCGGGTAATTTGCTATTACAGTCAAGTTGTTCTTAACAGAAGCATCCGAGGTAGGATTCCATTGAGTTATTTCGTTTGGGAACAGCAATTGGGTGTGAGGTGAGTGAAGGTACCATTATTTGTGATTGTCTTATCTTTGACTACTACGTGAATAAATATAATGCCAACTCAATTCACTGACAGGACAGAAACAGCGCAAGATAAGTATAAACGTTACTGCTTTACTGATGAAATTTTCTCTCTATTTTTTGGCATCGATTTCTAGGCCTACTGATCATCTGGGGTTCTCGTCAACAAACAGAAGGTTGGTTTGTTGTGATTAATATCCATCCGGCGCTGTGCACACACTCAGCCCTTCGGCTGGCTAGTGATGACTACACCATCTGGTAGAAACCCCATGTACTAAGGGATTTCATAAAGTGTGGTGTTTTCCAGTTGCCTTACACACCGAATGTATATGACAAGCGTGAAAGTGCCTACTGATTTTGCCAGTAAAGATATTTTCACATACCTTCTAAAGTTATTTTACACGCCAAAATCGAAATGGGACCGATTGCGTAGTTTCCCCTCCAAAGGAATTTGTGCTACAGATTTCTTATAACTTCTGGAAATGCATCAATCCCAGCTGGGTTTGAACCCATGAACCACAAGACTCATCCGGGCTATTGAAATTTAATATCACTGATGGGGTAAGGACTATTTTGGTTTAATGTAGAGGATATGTACCAACACCTGCGTAGAACGTGCATGGATTTTTTTTTAAATAAAAATCACCCTCAACACATCACTACAATGTGATAGTCCGTGCCTCCCATCACCGGCAAACCAGACTAAATAAAGTAAAAATTTAAACCTGGACACGGGACCGGTTCCCATGTCCCGGTTTTAATTTTCCACTTAATTTAACTATACATAGGCGTATATCCAGAACAGGTAGTAAGATGCAGTGCTACAAAAAAACGGAAAAGAAGCTTTCAGCGTTTGAAAATAAAGTACTGAGGAAAATATTTGGATGCTTGCGAGGAAATAGGGAATTCAGAATAAGGAAAAATGTTTGGATATGTTATCAATTTAAATAAGCAGACACTACAATAATAATAATAATAATAATAAGCAGAAGAATTGAGTGGTTGGGGGATGTATTGAGAAGGGAGAAGGAAATTATAAAACAGGTGTACCTAGGACAACCAGAGGGAAGAAGGTTACTGGGGAGAACGATTTCAGAAGAGGTGATGGAGTAAGGAGTGACCTTTGAGCACTTGATGTAGATGAGACTACCTGGGAGGACCAATGGGAAGAAGCTCACCGGGGAGAACGATTCAGAAGAGGTGATGGAGTAAGGAGTGACCTTTGAGCACTTGATGTAGATGAGACTACCTGGTAAGACCAATTGGAAGAAGGTCACTGGGGAGAACGATTCAGAAGAGGTGATGGAGTAAGGAGTGACCTTTGAGCACTTGATGTAGATGAGACTACCTGGAAGGACCATTGGGAATAAGGTCACTGGGGAGAACGAAGTTCAGAAGAGGTGATGGAGTAAGGAGTGACCTTTGAGCACTTGATGTAGATGAGACTACCTGGGAGGACCAATGGGAAGAAGGTCACTGGGGAGAACGAAGTTCAGAAGAGGTGATGGAGTAAGGAGTTACCTATGAGCACTTGATGTAGATGAGACGACCACTCTCGAGTAAAGTGTAGAAGAGGCTAAAGAACGAGGCTATGAACCGACTGTGGTTCAGATGGCTAACTAAGTAAACGAAAAGTGTAAGGATTAGATTATTCTAGTTTGGATTCAATATTATTTTTAAAAAAATTAAGATTCGAGATTCAGATTTGAGAAAAATAGGATTTGGCCCATCTCTAGTAAAACGTTAATTCATATACACACTCTTACACCATAGTTTACTTTGTTGATATTCTACTGTAATTAAGTACATTAAAACAAAAGCATTCTTCAACTCGGTAAAGATTACAAAGACACTTTAATAATTTTGGTAATTTGCCAAAGTCGTGTAAAGATTAAATGAGGGTCTCAAATATTCATTGTTTTCTCAAATATATGAAGGTTGGGGAGGTAGAAGGGGGGGGGGCATATTGTCACAACATTCGAGAGGTTCGTTGAACCAACGTCTTAAGTCATATTTTATATTTTTTATACATATTTGTACAATAGTTATACATTGTCATATTACTATTGGCAGCATAAGGCCTTCCGAGTCAAAGGTGGCTGCGTTATCTGATAGTGATTTTGATCGATCACTCATATGTATCTGATGATTTCTGCATGTTCATCAGAGAATCTTCCTTAAGATATGAGTGATGAATTACCCTTCATATGGGACGACTCCTAGAAAGCTAAGTAGTTAGATTAACGTACGATGCCAAAGGCCTCACTTTAAATTCTCGTGACCCGGTGTTATTTTTCAATCTAAAGAATATTTAGATTTTGCTATATTGAAATATTATTCTATCAAATACATGTTACTAAATCATCTCATTTAGAGTAAAATGTTTATATATTGGTTATCAAAAACTATTGATAGAATAAATCATATTTCAGAATAAAATTGGTCCAAATTTATTTAGCGAAACACATTTTTGAGTAGTTATTCCCTGTCACCTTTTATGAAAAACAATTTGTTTACTTACTTTGGTGCGTGTTACGTTTAAAAAGGTTTTTTTCCTAAAAATTAAATATTACAATACCAACAGAGGAACAAGCACATAGATTTATAGTATCATATATATATAGGACATTCTGAGAAGAAGGGTTTGTTTCATTAATATTCCCACTTAGATTACTTTATAGAACCACTGCTGTCACTGCTGTAATGCAATGAGGCCTTTAATCACTTGGCTGTGCTAGTAGTCTGCTTGCTTAAGATGGTAAATTAAGATAGTTGGTTTCTTTTAATTTGAGGTATTTAACGTACCCTTTCTTAACTGACTGATTATCTCAGCACACGATTTATAAACGGACCTATCTCTTTAAAAGATAAAACACCCTCTATCGCTGGGAAAGTGGAAGCCACAATTTAGCCAATGATCATTATTCAGGCCATGTCAAGGAATCGATCTTAAAAGATTTTATACCCATATCAACTAATTACCACCCGCTTCGGTGACTGCATGGTCTGAGGCATCACTCTTGCAATACATGGGCTGCCAATAAGGGGGAGATCCGGGTTCTAATCCCGGTTGGGTGTACTGAGTGTGATTTTTCCAAATTGGTTTTCAACTCTCCCTCAACACAAATGCATGTACACTTATTCTCAATTCAACCTGGCTTATCTCTAATTAGTTGCTTTTATAATACGTATATTTATATTTATATATATATGTATATTTATATATATATATATATATCTTGAAACCTTCCAATGTTGGTCCAATAAAAATCAGATCTTGAAACAAAATTTCAGACGTAAATTTTAATCAGCTTGAACGTTAACACAATTTCCGAATTATGTTGATGGGAAATTTCAGCATTATATGTGTAGTTTTTTTATTTTTGGACGAGTAACAGCTGAAAAAAAGGGCAAATAGGTTACTAGTGTTTTGTAGCTGCCTTCTCAAAAAAAATTGTGGACGCTAGTTTTAATCAAGCTATGCTTTAACAAAACCTACTAGCTATGTTTATGCGAAAATTCAGCGCAATCGGTGTAGTGGTTTTTGCGTGAAAGACTAATATTATGTATCGCGGACAGTAAGTAAGAGGGAGTGGTAAAAATAATAATCATACAATCTTGTTGGCGAATTCTTCTACTTTTATTTGGTGTTACGTGCTCATATTAATTTTGTTCAATTTGTTTCATCGTCAATGTTTCATTTTTAATATTTCTTAGCATAGCTTATTATTTATAATAAAATAAGTAAAAATGACTTGGAATAATTGTTTGTACTAATGTTGCCTATGAGTCAAATCGAATGTGGAAATAAATCTCATCTGATGAAGCGTACCTTTAAACTTATTTTGAAAATACTGTTAGTGAGTTCAACAAGTATCAAAGATTAAAAATTGCCAATAAAAATGTATAACATTAAATCGAGGAAGAATAATTTGTATTTGTCAACAAGTTGGTATAGGTATAAAATCACAAAGCTATTCACCCTCATCGGTGGTCACGCAGACTTAATGTTGGCCTTATCTAGTACGGTTTGCCGGTGATAGGTAGGCTTCTAATTTTGGGCTACCCATTCGGGTAGTACGCTTATGTAATTATTACACTAATGGGTTAAGGGATGAGTAAGATTTAATTTAAAGGAAGTGTGCACGCACTTGTATATTGAAGGAGATTGGGAAAGCATTTAGTAAAATCACCCTCAGTAAACCCGACCGGGATCAAACCCCGATCTTTCCGTCATCGACAGTCTTGTTTATTGCTAGAGTAGTGCCTTAGACCATGAGGCAACTAAAGTGGGTATTACCACTCTTCTCTTCACCCAAATTGGGTTTTATTTCCTCTAAATGTTACCTTCCTCCTAAATAGTACATTAGTATACACGGATAATCCGAACGGATAGTAAAAAGACAAGGCTAATCTCTTAGTGAAACTTAACAACCATGTGTCTTCGAGTGAAAGTGAATTTAATGTGTCTGACAGCTAGAGTACCTTTAAATGTGTGTAAAAACAATTTAGAGCTTATATGTGAAAATTAATAGGCATTGTTTCACAAGGTACTGCAAGAAACGTTTTGCAACATTCCGACTAAGTTTTTTGCTACCCATTCGAAACGAAACACTTGTTTTGTGAACCATTTGAGAGTCCCTGGAGAATATTTTGGCCGAGTTTCAATTGTACAAGTTCCAAATATGTATGTTAGAAAACAAACTAGGAAATTTCATCTCGACACAAGAGGGAGGGGTTTGGGAGCGGAAGAAGAAGACCCCTTTTTTTCCACAGTTCTTCTTTCAACCTCTTTTTTTTCCTCTGCTTCTTTCCGTCTTTCTTTGAACATCGCTTAACGGTTGAATACTCTTAAAGAGAAGCAATCTAGTGTGTGGTTCAAAAGTTTTTATGTTGTCTTTCTTGTCTGCTGTTCTTTTCTCTGTCTGACACGTTTACAAAATGTTTCTTCACTCTTAGTATCACACGTATTTATATCAATAACTTGATAAATGTATCGTCTCGCTCACTCATATGGCACTCTACTAACGTACTCAAAAATGTCATATTAGGTTGATAAATAAAGTTAAACTTAAATTCTTCTCCATTAAATTAACCAATCCCTCCACAAGTTTTACAATAGAATTTTTATTTTACTGTAGAGTGGAATTTTTTTTTTGTATAAATACTTTTTTTTAATTGGATGTTAAAAATATTTAAATTATGTTTTGAAACTTTAAACAGCTGTTTAAAATTGGCAAAAGTTTTTTTTTAATACATGTTAAGTTGAAAATATGTAATCCAAGCGAACTTTAATCGCACGTATAAATAGGTTTATAATAGATTTTATTTATTTATTTTGATTGGCTCTAGCTTCAGAATAAAAAAGTTCTCAATATATATTCAAGTATGTAAGATATTTTTTGACAAAACATTTAAATGAAATGTTTAATTCTAATAAAGCAAGCATGAATGGTTGATAAAATCACTCTAAAAACATGGTGGCCCATTAGATATTAAATAAGACTACTAGACCCCAACATCCAAAAGGGGAGGAAGGGAATAGTTGTATGGTTAATTTAATGGCTATTAGCGACTTGTAAAAAAATAATTGTGGGTTAAATACAGCAGCCAATATTTTCCGTTGATTTATCACTTTGTTAAAAAAAATCAATTTGGAAAATATATTCTTACTTTCTCATATAAAGAAATATTGTAATCGTGAAAAAATTTTACCTCGAAATTATGATAAATCTTGACGTTTTATGTGTGCCCAAACCCAAAAAAGTGAACTTTTTAATTCTATCTTTCCCCATGTCTGTCTGTCTGTCTGTCCCTGGCTACAGATCTGAAACTGTTTGGTGGATTTTGTTCAAACCTGGTATCTATATATTACAGGCTAATCTATTGAGATTTTATTTAATTTTAACCCCAGCCCTCAAATTAAAATTAGGATCATTGATCATTTAATTTTATTAATTTCAAATTTGTCGAAAATTGCTCTAATTATTTGGTTTAAAATGTTTTAGGAAGTGTTTCACATTCCAAATAACACTGTATACTTAGATTTTTGGCAAATATTCGCTAAAGGTTAGTTTGCTGATTAGATATTTTCTAAAAATTGAAATATTTTGAAAATAGCTCTAATGATATTGTTAAATTGTATATCTTTGAAGTGTTTGATATGAAAATAAAATTGTATAGTCTACTAGTTTTTCACAAGAAAATTCGTTTAAGAGAAGTTTACTGAAGACTCTTTTTTATTTGAACATTTTAAAAATTGGCTTTAGCGATTTGATTTAAAATAGGTATATCTTAATTTTTAACATTATATATATATATATATATATATATACTGATTTATGATAGTTTACTGATCAATTATTTTTGTAAGATTAGATTTTTTTAATAAATTTAGCAATTATTTTCAAAATTAGTATTGGAGGACTATTTTACATGATCAATAATAATGTATGTTTTTTAATAAATTACTTTGAGAGTAGTTTACGTATGACAAGTTGTGGAAAATTTAGAAAATTTCAAAATTGATCTTAGAGAGTGAGTTAAAAACGGGAATCTGATAATAGTTTTTCTTGATAAATAAAAGTACGTTTTTATTTTTACAAATTACAAATTATGTTAGGGTTGTCTACAAATAAGTTAATTTTGAAGATTTGAAATTTGCTTGAAAATATTTGAACAATTTGTTTTAAGATTTATGTGTAAAGAGTGTTTATTATTATTAACAAAACTATGTGTTTTCTATATGAGGAAAAATTATTTAAGGATAGTTTATTGTAAACCTACTTTTGAAAATTTTCTTCCAAGCTATAATACACAATATGAGAAAGATTGTGCGATTTTGTTGTACCATTATATTTTGTCCCTCATCAATGACTCGGACCTTGTTCAGTAGATGTGTTTTAGAGTAATATTTTGTTCACACCGCGTTCTAGTATACATATGGGATATCCACATATCTTTAATACGTGGTATAGAGTAGTAAAACAAAGTTATAGATTAAATGTACTCACATTTGCATGAATGGAGAGTAGAAACCCAATTAGGAAAAATCACGCTAAGTAAATTCAACCACTATTCGAGCCTCAACCTCACCATAGCCATCCAGAAAAAAAAAATGATCCTGATATTTATTTCACATACTACCAATTAGGGATCTTCGTAGTAATTTTGATTGACCAACCAAACCTTTTAAGGTTTATATCCATCCGATATCCCTTTTATCTCATTCCTTAATTTGGTTTACTCAATCATTCTCCCCAATTGTAAGGGTGAATTTACTCCGATTATCTTCCTCATATGTAGCCCATTGTATATAGTTTGACGCACATATGTCCGTAACGCATCTGATCGGCTCTGTTCATAATTTATTGTGTTGGTGTGTATCTGTCCGTATCGCATGAAATCGGCTCAATGCTACATTTTTTGTATGAAAGCGGTATAAAAGCTCAAATTGGTAATATTTTCTGAGCCGGTGCGAAGAGATAAGAGTCCTCATGATAAGCCATAGCCGCTATAAAATAATTTTGTTAAAACAAATAAGATTCAATACTACATAATTAATAGAACGTTTTAATGATACGTTGAGTCTGGTGAATAATCGACATCGGTGGCGGCATATTCTTAGGCATCCCTCTTAAAATATATTATAATTATGATTACAGGAATATCTGGGTTCGAATCCTAGTTTGGTATATTATGGTGGTATTCCCTAAATGATTTTCAACTCTTCCTCAACGGGAACACTTTTACAAATTCAGTTTTTCTCATCCTGAACACATTAGTGTAGTTGATATAGGCTAATTTTATATAAGCAGAACGGGTTAAACGGGATGAATGTAATAGGCTGTGTTAAAAATATATTAAATAGGGGAGTATATTTCATGTAAATTATAGATTCTCGAATATGTTTCATGGATCATAAAAAATATTTCCACCGACTTGGTCATTTGAATAGTCTAAAGTGTTACTTTTGTAATAGACTATACTTCTGTCGACGTAAAAAAACTGAGATTGTTTTAATCCTAGATGATTGCCCATTTACCCGACACGTAAATGTGTGTTGATTTCAGCTCAATCCTACCTTCCTTATTTCTACCACATAAGCGTAATTAATAAATTTGCTAATAACCCGAACGTTAAGTGAAAAATAAAACTATAAATTTTCAGTTATTATTATTATTATTATTATTAGCACCGCGTCTTACTACCCGTTCGGGTTATACGCACTTACGCTAATGTGCAAATGGTAGGGTGAATGTGATATGAAATGAAGGACCTACAGTTTAACGTGGAATCCGAACCACGGTGGAGGCCTGGCATTCCTCACATTTACAAGAGGTATTGTCAGAGGTGAAGGAAATTTTCAGTTAAACATAAATATTTATTATGCATGTTATATTATTAAAGGATATCACTAATAAGATTAATAGAAGTTAATATTCAATTAATATATTTATCTGTATTTATAAACTAAAAATGTAGGTAAAATATAATTTGTCTTATGTTGTTTTATGTGTTTTTTTATTTGGATGCTGGACATTTTTAAAAAAATATTTAGCATCCAGTTGGAGATTAATCTAAAAAATGTCGGGGGAGGCGGAATGGAACATGTCGTTCTTTTGTTGGAAGTCTGCTAATCCTGGTGTTGAGTATAATGTAAAAAAACACTCTGGGTCATGTTACACACATTGTACGTGGCAGTTGCGTGTCCAGGATCAGCATGTGTTTTATTAGAGGTAGACTACGCTTTGTTCTGGAAGTCCGGACTACTTGAAAACAATCAATGGGAATATTTCAAAAACAAATTCATTGCTATGGTTCTTAAGTTGGAAATGTAGGAGACGCGAGTAAAGGTCAGTGTTTTTTGCAGTTTTTATAAAAAAACACTTTTATTTCATAAAAAAAATACATAAAATATTACTCCAATAGAAAAAAAAGTTTAATTTTCTTCACAAGTTAATATAAACATTTGTTGAATATCTGCCATGAGCATAGCGGCATTTTAAGGAAGCTTTTTATATGAATAGGAAAGGTTGTCATTAAATTCCAGGGCACCTATGACAGATATTCAACAATTGTTGATAACGCCATGTGGATAAAATTAAGCTCTTATGTTTCTACTGGAGAATTGTATGATTTATTTTTACCAAAAAATTGTTTTGATATAAAAACTGCAAAAACGCTGACCTTTCCTCGTTTCGCCTGGATCTCAACCTTAATTAGTTTAATTTTTATAGTAAGGGTTTTATCTCACACCTATAAAAGTTACTACATCTACTTTCACGTATTCATGCGTATTTGATCTATAATTTTTTTTAGTCATTATTTTTAATATTTACAATTAAAGAGTCAACAAAATGTTTATTTTACCTGTAGGATCATTAACCCTCGTGACCTAAATATTCAGTTACTACAAAAATCATCTCAAAATAAACATTACCGCCAGCGTTAGCAAACCATGACGCGAAAATCTTTCTTTTCCATAAAATTTTAGCCCCAAACATTACCAATGATACCAAATATTAGTGAAAACTAAAAATTTTAAAACGAATGTGTCTGGCTTTCCGATACAAACTGTCTTAAAGACCACTTTGAATGCAATAGATGATGCGCCGTGATCCTTTACCAATACCTGTTTAGTCACCTCATCCGAACGTCAAGCTATTAGTCATTTAAGATTGTTTGGTTCTTTGATTAAAAATTAAGAGCAGACATATCCGTTAATAAATTCGTTTTGATCAGTCCTAGAGTATTTTAAGTTATTTTCAATTTATTTATTTTTTAACTTTGTGTTCGATATTTTGTCTTTCTATTGTCATTTATTAATTTGCATTGGATTTTATTTTTAGCACCGCGTGTCACTACCCATTCGGGCTATAAGCCTATGTACCAATTACACTAATGTAAGGCTTTATGAAGGCTTAATTTAGAGGAAATACACTCGCATTTGTGGGAAGTGAAAGTGGAAAACCATTTAGGGAAAACTATCCTCAGTACACCTGACCTGCACTGAACCCCGATCTCCCCATCTTCGACAGTCAAGTCCAACACGAGATCAGCGCGTTAGACCGCGTGGCCACGAAAGTGGGTTTTATTGAATTAAATGATATATGCAAGCATAATCAATTTTAACATTTAAAATATTATTTATATCCACGTCTTACTACTTGTTCAGTTTATACGCAAATACGTTAATTACTCCAATGGGGTAGGGATGAAAAAGGAAGCATTTTAGAGGTAATTACCCGCATTTGCGTGGAAGGATATTGGAAAACCACTTAGGATAATTCACCCTCAGTACACCCGACCGGAATTCGATCTCTCAATATTCCAAACATCAGTGGACTAGTGTAACGCCTTAGACAATTCGTCCACTGAAGTGGGTAGTGTTTAAAATAACTTGACGTCTTTATAGAGTGACTTTCTTTTGCTGGAGAACTCTACTACCTAAATCTACTATTAGAGTTTAAAATTTGTAATCACTAAATTCAAAACAAACTTAATATGTAATGTGCTCCTTTGGAATTCATTCGTCTTGACTCTAAATTAGTCAATGTATAACAAACGTTTTTTGAATTTAAAAGAGACTATCGAAGACCAACCAAGCTTTAGCCAAACGTTTGTTAGATTTAAAAGAGACTATCGAAGACCAACCAAACTTTAGTCAGATTTTATTGAATTTAAAAGAGACTATCGAAGACCAGCCAAACTTTAGTCAGACTTTATTGAATTTAAAAGAGACTATCGAAGACCAACCAGACTTTAGTCAAACTTCGTTGAATTTAAAAGAGACCTTCGAAGACCAACCACACTTTAGTCAAACTTTGTTGAATTTAAAAGAGACCATCGAAGACCAACCAAACTTTAGTCAAACGTTTGTTGAATTTAAAAGAGACTATCGAAGGCTAACCAAGCTTTAGTCAAACGTTTGTTGAATTTAGAAGATACTTTCGAAGGTCAACCAAACAGTAGTAAAACTTTTGTTGAATTTAAAAGAGACTATCGAAGGTGCGTTTAGGATTTTATAAAATTAATCCATCATAAAAACAAACAAAAAAGGTTTTTGCTAATTGTCACTTAGCTTGATTAAACCGGATAACCCAGTCGTAACTTTATTTCCCTACTAGAAAATTCTACTATAAATTTTAAAACTCATATTTTAGTACTTTAGACTCTTTTTTTTTTGCCATAATATGATGTACTGTACATGTAATCTTTTTGTATTACACACATATTTACACTAATGGAATAAGGATAAGTAAGATAGAATCTAGAGAAAATGTATCCACACCTACGTGGATGGATGGTGGGGAATAATTTAGGAAAACCCTTCCTTAATACACTCAGACAAGATTCAAACCCCGACCTCACTAACACTGTAAAACCCGATCATACTGAGGCCTATCCCACGATACCTTAGATGTAAGTCGCGAGGCATACAAGTAAACACATACACGCACACAAATCAACGTTTTTCGATTTCAAACTCGCACTTTAACTTTTGACACATAATTCGTCCAAGAGTTACGCAAACGACCACATACGAAACATTACACTCTCCATGAGTGGTTTCTAGATTCAATTATTAGACATCGTGCTTTTAGACAAGACAGCCAAGGCACCATGCATTAATGAGTTGCTTTACCACTAATGTGGAGACTTTGGGGTCGGGATGAAGTTTCTTAGTCCTAAAATAGTGATAATGAGAGAGGCTTGGTATTAGTGATAGGAAGTGAAATTTAAATACAGTCTCAATAATGATTACACCTATCTTAGCCCCTGTATATGTATCTATAATGTTCATAAATTATTCCCCCTAATTTAAGCCTTAATAATTCGTTATTTTAGGAGCTATTTTAAAACGGTTAGTGGTAATTATTAACACAGCTTGAGTCACTTTTTCCTTACTTCGCAAATTACCCCAAGCTAAGATAGCTCCTAAAATATCGAGTTTATAAAGACTTATAATGGGGTGAATAATTTATGAACATCTATATACAGAGTGTACCGTAACATGTGGGACTCACTTTAGTGACACAAAAACAATGAAGAAAGTTCATAAAACCAGTGTCCCATTTTACCCTGTTACTGAGTTATAGTCAAGTTTGTGTTCCAGTAATGTGGATCTGTTTAACATTACAGGAAGTGCTCAAAATGGTCACCTTTGGTCTGGACGACTTCAGGCTTGCATTCTGGCCTAAAGTAGCCATTTTAAGCACTTCCTATAGTGTTAAGCAGCCCCACATTACTGGAGTACAAACATTACTATAGCTTGAAAACAAGGTCAAATGGGACACATATTTGTATGAAATATTTTTCTTGTTTTTATGTATATTAACCACCCCTAAATTAGGTACCACATGTTACGATACACACTGTATAAACCTGCATATATTTGTGTTTGCTTGTGTATATTTACTATATAATTATATAGTTTGCTTAAATATCGCACCAACTTCTGACCTCAAGTGAATCGTAGTGAATCTAATTAAAACTATGATTAAAATTAGTTATGTCGTCTATATTGTTTGTTTCCATTCGTTAAAAGGAATCGAAATATTATTTATGTGTGCCCACATTAAACGAGCATTGTGGTAGAGTAAATATTATTGTCGGTGGCGGTTGTTTACCCTACCTGTGATCAAATCCATGAATTAAACATTGGAAGTAAAATTTAGATGTTGGATTGGTCAATGAAATATATTTTGAAATGCTGCCCAACAAAAATAATCCAAGGTTACGTAAATAATTGGTAAACATAAAAAGGAGTTAAATCCAGAATATATAATATTTAAATTGTACTAGATTTTTTCCTTGGTCTATTTATACAACCTTCACTGACTGTTTAATATGAAATATTTAAAATAACTCCATGGTGTGAGCTCGCAAGTGAGCTATACTGACCAAGCGGCCATCGCCTTTATCGATGACGGTGCGAACATTTGCGGATAAAGGGTGTCATGTGGTCAGCAAAACGAACCCTCCGACCATTATTTTCAGTTTTCTAGACCTGAGCCGCAACTTATTTATTCAAGTAGCTCCTAAATTGTCCTCGCGAGGCTGAGTTTGAGTCCGTTCCAGACCCACTGCTTCACAGAAAGATTCTAGATGCACCGGGGATCGAATCCAAGACATCTACATCTGTATCTGTAGCCAGGAACTCTGATCATTAGACCACATGAGCGGTCCTTTAAACTGAGAGATAGATAAAGTTTGCATATTAGCGCTACGTCTTGCTACTTGTCCGGGCTGTACGCCTGTGTATTGATTATGCTAGTGTGATAGGGATGGTGAAGGTTGAAATTAAAAGAAGTGTATCCGCATTTAGTGGAAAGAGAGTATATAACCACCTATGAAAAACTACTCTCAGTAAACCTAACCTAAATTTTAACCCCGATCTCCACGTCATCGGTAGTCTAGTCTACTGAGAGGATAGCGTCTTAGACCATGTGGCCACCGAAGCTGATGATGATAAAGCTTTTTTTAGCACCGCATCTTACTACCCGGTCGGGCTCTACGCTTATGTACTAATTTCTCTAATGGTTTTTTTTGAATAAGGAAGGTTATATTTAAGGAAGTGTACCCGCATTTGCATAGATGGAAAGTAGAGAGTCATTTTGAAAAAACCACCCTCAGTACACCCGACTGAGATTCGAACCTTGATTTCCCCGTCATCGGCAGTCTAATATTTAATCATTATATTATAGAAAAGATGGTAGAGCTACAGTTAAAATTAAATGGGGATGGGGGGAATACGGCCCTGAGGGGCCCAACACCGCTCGGCCAATGTTACGGGTCACAAAACAATGGTATCGTGTATGAAGAATGAAGTCATGATGTCACGAACAACCTCGTTTGACAATTCACTTCTATTTATTTATATTTTAGCACCGCGTCTTACTACCCGTTCGGGTTATACGCTTTAAGTACTAATTACTCTAATGGATTAGGAATTGGGAAGGTTGAATTAGAGGAAGTGAACCCGCATTTGCGTGGAGGGAGAGTGGAAACCCATTTAGGAAAAACCACCCCAGTTCACCCGACCGAGATTCGAACCTCGATCTCCCCGTCCTCAGCTGTCGAGATCAACACGACAAGCGCGTTAGCCAACTACGCCACCGAGGCGGGTTTCACTCTATTAACGTAGTTAATATTTTACTAGCTCGAATATGGGTGGGCATGTGAATGTAAAATGTTCTTTATTTATTTTGTCAAATAATCCTTAAAAGATTATTAACTAAAAATTTTTAAGCTAACAAGATAAAATTGAGATCAAATCATTTATTGAAAACCCGAGTCACGTATTCATAAGAATAAACTTTTATGGTTGTTTGTTTATCGTAGTACAACCTTTTTTTAAAAATTTAAATTGTTACCGCAAATTATTTAAATAGAAATGATAAAACGTAAACCTCACACCAAAACATGAATTTATTTAGAAGATATGAAGTGCTTATGTTAAGGCTTATCTTATTTTATCTTCCATTGTTCGACAGGTTTCCAAATTAGCTTGCCGTGGTCTGAAACCAACATAGGATATCCGTGCACTTCATCATAAAAAAATAACCAATGTGAGTCATTCAGTTGAAGTAACTTACTATATCTCTCCCTATAAAAGAGAAGTGTAAGTTATACACGTTATCTAATCCAAGCGCTATACGGCGTTATACCCGCACTGTACTTTATGGTCATTAATGGGGAGGTCCTGGTTTTATTCATAGCGGGTGCATCCAGAATGTCTTTTCACGTATTAATTGGTCTGAAGTTTTCCAGTCCTCCGCTCTCGCTAATGCATTTGAATTTCCTCCAAGCAGTCCTTCTCATCCTTATCCCTTGGATTAGGTCGTTAATAAACCTTGTGATGGATGAGCGGTTTGTGGAAAGCGGTATGTTTTTATAATTGTAATATTTATTTTAACTGTCAAGTCTACCACCAATGTTCTTAATCAAGCACCGTGTCTTACTACCCATCCAGGATATACGCTAATGTATTAATAATGATGGTGTGTTAGTGATGAGTAGGCTGAATCTAGCGAAAATGTGACCACATTTGCGTGTAGGGGGCGTGAAAAATTATTTAGTAATAAAACCTCAGTACAGCCAACTGGGATTCAACCTATGATCTCCCCGTTATAAGAAGTTGAGTATAATGTGAGGCTGACGCCTTAGACCAGGGGTCTTCAACCCGCGGCCTGAGGGCCACAGTAACTTTGTTTGCGGCCCTCTGGCTTAAAAAATATATAAAATTATTTCAAGCGAAAAAATTATAAATACAGATATATATTTTACATAATTAATTAATTAAATAAAAACTTATTTTATTTATGTATTTTACATTATTATATAGAAGATTTTTTGTTTTTTACGTGAAGAAAGGTATTCAATTTGTATACAAATGAACTTTGAACCGGCAAATTACAGCTATAGTAGACAAGACCAATCACGCTACCTCCTGCTACGAAATATCTAAAATAAGGAACAAACAACAGAGAACATACTTCACGAGAAGTCCCAAATTTCAACTGTAGGAAACAGGCCTATTCCCTAGTGTGAGTATAAGACTGAACTAAATCGAATATTTTAATTATGTATTCAATCCGAATACTGTCATTACAGTATTACGGCCCACGAGCCAACAATTGACAGAAACTTTGACCCTTGGACATAAAAAAGTTTGAAGTCTCCTGCCTTAAATTATCTGTCCACTGAAGTAGGTACCAAGTTTATTGAAGGTTAGAATCTAAATAATACTAATGGAAAGGTTAATTTAGAAGAACTACACACCCTTAAATAACATGTGAAAAATCAGAACCAGCGTACCCAGTCGAGATACGAACCTTGACCTCACAGATATCATCAATACATGAACCTGATTCCTTAGATTGTGTGACCTCCTTTGCAAATATTAAATTATTAATCAAACTAAATAGTTTTGTACTTACTGGAAGAAAGCAGTACAAGGATGAAGAAATGAATGATAGGAGCCATATTCCGCTTCATTCTTCTCTGTCAAGGTCAGATTTATCAATGATGTGAAGCAACTACCCCAGAAGACACGCAAAAGTTCTGCTCGAATAATCCGTCAGTTATCTCGGTAAGTACCCATCTGTAATTTGAAGCTGCGACAAAGTCAATTAAGGTAAGAGTCATAATATTCACCTACTGTCTAATTATCTGGGAAACTACTCGACTTTGTAGTAAGACTTCAAAACTACTTTATCCCATCGTAATCTGTCCACTTTAAGTTTTGAAGCCACTTTTTAGTAAAATATTTTTTTTTATTTGGGGGTTGTAATTAATGGCGTAATATTAAGTTTAACTAGTAATCTATAGATATATTAAACTGCTACGAAATTGTTTTCGTTTACAACGTCATCGTCAGATTTCCAAAACTTAAATTATGATATGTTTATTACTTGTTTATTTATGTATTTTATTTTAGAAAAATTCCATTTCAGATTTGATGCGGCTCGCGGCAGGAATGGAACCCATTATCTCTTGCGATCCGCCCTCGCTGCCGTCACACTATCCACGTACAAAGGATCAACTGAAAGCGGTCCCTGCTGACGCGGAAACAAGAGGGCAAACCCACCCTTGCTAAGTTGACGACTGGGCGTGCGCAGGAGGCATCGACTGCGCGTGCTCCGACGACTCGGATTAGGAGGTTTTCGCATAACACTTCCAACGCGAGGAGTTGTTAGTCTGGTGAAACCTACACTTTGGTGTAAGCTTCTGCTGCCGCAATGAGGATTGGATCGATTCTAAGTAATCACTCATCTATACACGTAATTTACGTTAATTGGCGAATAAATGGAAGCTATCGTCTTCTTCACCGTTCCTCGTCTACCCATCTGGAGTATACGTATACACATCAATTACGCTAATGAAGTAGGAAGGAGGGATGTAGGATTTTGAGAATTGTACTCAGATCTGCTTGCAGGAAGTGTGAGAATTTTCATGAATCATCATTTAGTATCCTTTTAGCACTGCATCTTACTACCCGTTTGTTTTATAGGTCTACGCTTATATAGAAATTACTCTAGTGTGTTATAGAGGAGTGAGGTTGACTTTAGAGGAGCTATACCCACATTTTTGTGGAGTGAGGGTGGAAAACCATTTAGTAAAAACCACTATTAATACTCAACAGTGATTTGAAACCTGATCTCCCCGTCATCAGCAATTTAGACTATTACGATAGTTGTGGCTTAGACCATGTGGCCACTGAATCGTGTATTAGTATATTACCCTTAATAATTAGGCTAGAGTCAAAATCACCAGTCTCCCTGGAGGTATGAGCTCTAAATATCAAATTTGAATGAAACCCATCAAACCATTTCGGCTGTAACCTCGGGTACAGAGGGACAGACAGACAGACAGACATACAGACAGATATGGGGTCAGTCAGAAATGAAAGACCAATTTTTTTTTAGTTAGAGGGCACATAAAATATTAAGATAAATCATAATATAAAGGTCAAAACCTTTTCCGATTACACGATTCTCTGTCTGAAAACTAAAAGATCAAATTTTAAAGAGACTGTCGTCTTGTTTTGTCTGAAATATGTATAATAGGCACAGGATAGTAAGGGTGAATATTTTAAGGAAATACATATTCTTTTGCATTAAATAAAGGATGGCAATCCTCATGTTAGAAAAATCATCTTAATAAAAGGCAGTGGGGATTGAACCCTGACCTCTCAAGACAGTGTCAAACTCGTTAACCTTAAGATTACCCCTGAATGTATCGATATTTAGTTGTGATCCCCTATCATCACCCTAGTGATACCAAAATTTATTTTATTTTGTTTTGAGGGTTCAGTGGTCACTTTGAATTATATTTACTGTGACATTTTGAAATAATTGTTTTGTACTCAACGAGTCCGGAGTGCTTTCATAAAAGTAAGTGAGCCGTGTTTTTGTCCATCCCCTTCTCAAAACGTATGTAGTTTACAAAATAATAAACATTGATAATTGCATGAAAGAACTCAGTATTCTACTTTTATTTCAGTGATTATTTTTTTATGTAGAGCTAGTATATTTGTGTTTCATTCACCCTAAGTACAATCGGATTACTTTAATAGGATTCTGGTTGAAAGAACATTATCTGATAGTTACTAAGGTTACTAAAACTAATAGGTAAAGTCATGGGCTCAGCATCTGTCCTTTTAGATGAACGGTAATAATACTATCATAAAATAATAATAATAATTATTATTATTATGTCGTGACCCTACCCCTCGTGGGCTCGTTCTGTCAGGATAGCTTGCGGGAGAGGTAAAGTTGCAGGACGTAGTTGTGTGGGCTCAAAATAATAGGCAGGTTTATGAATTTCGGTTTGAATAGAAGATACTAAGATAGGATACAAAACTGCAATGCTTTTCGTAAGATAAAGAGTAAGAATAATGGACACCCATGCTCGTGGAAGAACTGGCTTAACTAGTGAGTACTTGGACCATCTAATTTGACTGGTTACTACGTGGTGCTCCTACTGAACTCGATCTCAGGATCCTGGGCTCCAACAACGCCCTCCAAGTACCAGTATTATGGATGACCCGAAGATGTCTTCTGTATCTATAAGGCGTCGGATAGAGAGACCACCCGAGAAATAGATGGAGCTGTGCCGCCCCGTTTCCAAAAAGTCAAGGTATTTTATACCATGATATGGGCCCCTTTCGGCCTCGTTAGCTTACTCATTGCTATGAATTGTCAGTGCTCCACTGCAACCTCTCAAGTATGTTACTTCATACATTCTAAGCCAGCAATAATTATAGGTACGTACAGTAGCCCCATGTCTTCTTTGGTGCTGACTGACAGCTCACAGATGACTTCTGACAGTCAACATTTAGGTATATACCTAAATTTAGGTATATACCTAAATTTTGACTGTCATAAGTGACAGCTGCTAAACACATGTTTTTGCAGATCATATGGTTCCACGTAGGGATACATAATTTGGTCTGGCAACTTTTCAAAGCTGTCAGTCAGCACCAAAGAAGTCATTGGGCTACTGTACATCCAATCGAGTTATTTAGTCAATACAAACATTTAAATCTTGCTCGGCGGTTATGACAATAATAATAATAATAGTAATAATAACAATGGCATGATATGATGGTGTCCATTATAACACCACTAAAGACGTGCGCATATTTTCTAAACTGTTCTTCCTAACAAAATCCTACACCACCTATTTTTAAATATTAATTCGAAAAATAATTTACACTTAGATTTTGTTTCAGGTATTCTAACCAATTAACAGTAACCATTTAAATCTACGTATATTTTTAGAAAAGTATGTGACTATTTTAAATACCTATCCTTAATTAACTGTGAGTTACACACATCTTCCATGTTTCGGAGCTTTAATATATCACTTTGCGAAAGCGAATGCATTCAATTTGTAGATATTTCCATATCAAAATTAAGCTACTGAGCTACTGACTGATTTTTATAGGAAACCCGTTATTTGAAAACTTTAAGCTCATGTTGCCAAAATGGCGGGGAAAAAATATTGCAATTGTATTTATATTCTCAATCTGTTTAAGTAATTATGTTAATATAAATTATACAGTAGCCCATAAAGAAGTATTATTGGAAGCTTTTGAAAATTGCTTTAGTTAATAAATAAAACATACTTCTAGAATGACAAATTTGAACGACTTTAAATCAATGTTGGTAGTCGAAAACGGTCTTTCTATATAAATCAGGGCTTAAACTCTGCCGGCACCACTCATGTTAATCGGCTTTAAAAACTTAAAAACTGCACGTGATTTATGACTTAGCCCTAACAATAGATGGGATTGCTGATGATAGGGTGAGAACGGCGGGTTGGGGTTCAAATCTTGTTTGGGTGCAAAAAAGGGTGTTTTTACACATCTTATTTATAGGTAGTTTTTACATTCTCTCTCGATGCTAATGAGACTAAACTACATCTAAACTGCCATAATCACCTCTAACCCGTTAGAATATGTATTTAATAACCTTGGTTTCAAACGTGCGAAAATACACTCTAATAGGTGCGGAAGTGGACCAAACGTCTTTTAATTTGAATTATCGTTAACTGAAAAGTTGGAGTTCAAATACTGGGGTACTTTTTCTTCTTCTAGATCCCTCAATACAATTAAGGTGCATTTACTTTGAATTATACCTTCCCAAACCCTATATAATTGATATAGTTAGCCGGACAAAAAAACACTGTAATTTTAAGAAAAAGATATTTTATAAAATGTTATTCTCTTTTCGGTATAAATTAAATGTGTCTTATTCGTGACTATAATGTGCATTGGGAGTATAATGCACAATAAGGTCAATGAACAAATCCCATTGATTATGTTTTACGGTACAAGTTTAATTCTAGTTATAGTTTAGTGGCTAGCGCTGTTATATATTCCATTTAATACTGTCGTGGACAGAAGCGTGGAGGTGATCAAAAGTTTAATCACTCATTTGCATATTTCCCCACGAACTAATAAAACAATATTGTAAAGGTGTGTGTGTGTGCATTAGATATGGTCGGATATGCATTGTGAATACAGTGTTCTGTACTCGGCAGACATCAGCGTTTATGTACACTTCGTATTAGGTATGAAACCATGTGAACCGTAAAAACAGATAAGGTGAAGCAGTGTTATAGTGGTCATTAAGTTTAAAACTAGACTAAAGTAAAATAAGTTAGACTCTAAAACTTAATTTACTTTACTCTAGTTGAGAGGGTTTTATTTTCTCCACGTCTTTCTACCAGGGTCGTTGCTCGAAATATATTTTTATAGGGGTGAACCAATGTTTTTCTCAACTATAAGCATTTCGGAATTAGAAAAATTCCCAAGTAGCAAAGGCGAATACTAGGGCAATGTTTAAAACGGGGGGGGG
>CABFOV010000816.1:32494-59475 GCA_902141375.1 Timema poppense | reverse complement strand
TAAAACGGGGGGGGGGGAGAAGGGGGCCAGGAGGAGGCTCACAATAAAAAAAATGTAATTTGGGGTGATAATCAAGCCTTGAACCAAGCTTTTAGGCAACTGTATTTTTAAATTTACTTATTTATTTACAAGGCCGTAGCCAGCCAATAATTTCAAGGGAGGGGGGTGTTTGGTGGGCACATACCCCAACTGCCGGAAGATAGATATAATTATAATTGATAAACAGTTCTAGAAGCTATCTGAAGTGTTTTTATGGCACCACTTGTGTATTAAGTTTTATATTGTTTGAACCACAAATAAAGCCATTTTGTTCATAAAATTTCGGGGGTGTTTTGAGCCCCCAAAACCCCTTCCTGGTGACAGTCTTGCTTATTTGTTCATACTGGATTTTTAGAGCTACAAGTCTTTTTCGGTGCAACTTGAATTACAGTATTATTTATTTCAGTGTACTTGCATCTGAGCTAAATATCCAATTGGGTTTAAATATATTTATTTAGATTTGCAGGTATTGTTCAAATCGTGTGTTTTAGATTTAAAAATTAACTGACTTTACTACAGTGGTTTCCAACATTTTGTAGTTTATGACCACAACTTTTCTCTCTGAGGCCATCACAACCCTTTGATAACTTAAAAGTGTTCAAATCCTAATGTCTAAGTTTTTCACTGTGTATTACTAACAGCCTGGACTATCTACAGTTAGCTACACTAGTGTTATAGGTAAAATTTAGAGGAAATGTACACTTATTTGCTTGGAAGGATATTAGGATAAACTACCCCTGGCCAGAACTAAAATCCTTATTTCACCTTCACCAACAAACCAAACCAATAGAGCGAGACATTAAACCCTCATGTCCACTAATGTTTGTTTTAATTATTATAAATTGCGTATAGTAATGATTATATACGATTAATATGTAGTAAAATAGAATCAACAAGCCCGGGGTTAGGGGATGATTTTATATTATGCTAGCAGCATTACAAGGCTGCCACAGTAAACAAGTCAGCAAGAAGCTATCAGAATGGAGTAACTAGGTCGTTTTTAGCACTTTTTACGTTTCTATTAGAATTTCACATCTTCTTATAATCATTAAAATCTTTGAAAAAGTAAAAGTAAAAAGCTTAAACCTCTATATTGTGACCTCACCCAAAACACGCTGTGCCTCCAAAGTTGGAAACCACTGCTTTATTATAACACAGTTGGAAGCAATATTTATCTAGTAAGCTTCCGGAGATGTAGAACTCGCTCGTCACTTTATTAAAAAATAAGAAATTTGGCCAGATTTATTTAAAACCATTTTCAACTGTAAAATAAAGCGATAAAAAAAAATTATATTTCTCGATATTTCTACAGTATTTTGATACCTGTCTACCAATGTTCTGCTTCATATTGAATTTTCCCTAAAATGTTAATAGTGGTACGTCAATAAACTATTCAAAACATATTGTAATTTAGCGCGTGAGGGTGAAGGGGCTTCCCTTGACATTTTATTAAATAACTTATGGCATATTCGAAATCAGCACGCTAAACAACATGGTTTTACGAAATTCTGTGCAAATCTAACACTAAATAACGAATTTAAAAATGTATCCCAAATTTTAAAATGTTAAAGGGTGGGAAAAAACACTTAATATTTTATTTAATGTAGTCTACTTAATCAAATGAAAAATTATAAGTGTTCTAACAATGTAACACAGCCCTATTACGCCTCTTCCTTCATTGTTGCTTTGAGCCTATTTAAATTGCTTTCGTTAGAGCCTATTTTAATAAACAATGGAATAAGATACATCAGTTCAATTCAAACTAGTATGGATACTTGCTAGAAACATTAGTGTGTGTTTCAGAAGCCAAACATTAACAATAACCTCAATGTCCTCATTTCATGTCAGAGCTTTCGATAAGACAATAATAAAATGTTGCGTAACATTCACTGTTTTTATGCCTTCAAAATTTAATAAAGCCCTAATTAAGGCATTGGCTTTACAACATACGATAATGTGGATCATAAAACTGTGACAGTCTAGCGGCCACGAAAGTCACAACTAAAAACACTAAACCATAAACAAAACATCGGATGACAATGCTGACACTTTAAGTATTGCTGTCTGAGTGAAATATTGCTACTGGGTAGCTCATGTTCCCTTATGATTCGTTTCTATAACACATTCAGTATACACTAACCAGCCATTGTCTCTTTCTACTGACAACGGCGCTACAAGTCTACTTGATTAACTAACATTTCGACAATCTACTAAACAAGGAATCTCCTTTCAATGTTTGACGATTTTGAAGTTGGGATTTTTTGTAGAGTAGGGATCAAAAATTGGGAAATTTTAAATTTGTTTGTTCAAGTCTGTGGCTAAGGAATTTCATAATATAAAATAATGGGGTACAGAATAAGCCTATAATTTCCCAAATCCAGATCTAAAATCTCAGTAAATTCCCAACTTTCAAGTTTTTAACCAAAATTGGGGAAGGGGTGACACCCCAATCCCGCCCCCTCCAACTCCATCCCCCGGCACCACGCCCTTGCTTTCTACACACCCGTACTAAGCTCATTTGAATTACACTATTGGGGTAGGGTTGATTAAGATATATTTCAGCAGAAATTTACCCAAATTCGCGTGTAGAAAGAATGGTTAACTATTCAAGAAAAGTTTCTTTCTCTCCCTACACCTAGCCGGGATTTTATTTCACTATAAAGATATAACTTCAGTTTTTATAATTACTCATTCAAAGAAAAATAACTTCACTTTTATATATTAAGTATTAAACTTTGATTATATTAAGATATTTACGTTTACTTTCAATTTCCACTTTCCTTTATTATAGTGCTGACCTAGAGTCACAAGACCTGTAACAGGTCAGCACTGAGACATAATTAATAATACAACATGTAAGAATAATTACTTAAGAAAACAATAATACAGTAATTAAATAATAACTTAAAAAAGCAAACCGATGTTTTTTTAAATATACAATAAAGAACCTAATTAAAAATAGTCAATATGGTCAATATTTAAATAAAATTTAATAACAGAAAAATTGTGTGGAGCATAAAACTAACCATATTAATATTTCTTAATTATTATTTTTTAGCACTGCATCTTACTAACCGTTCTGGTTATACGCTTATGTACTGATTACGCTAACGATTTCAGGGATTAGTTAGGTTATATTAATTGGAATTGTACTCATATTTGCTTGGAGGGAGAGTGGAAAATAATTTTGTAAAACCCACCCTCAGTACACCCGACCGAGATTTGAACCCCGATCTCCCAGACATCGGCAGTCTAGTTTTTACTCCGACAGTAGAGCGTTAGACGATGCTGCCACCGAAGCGGGTAGAATTTTATAAATAATATCGCCTACGACCAGAAAATAGCTTTTGACCTTTTTTTTTTGTCCTTATGACCCCTAGGAGAGAGGAAATATTTTGATTGCAAAAATAATAAATAATGGTAATTCGAAATGTTGATGGATGTCAACGCTTCACGATCCCCTGAACTCTAAAATGTGGTTTTCGATCTACCGTCTGCCTGTTTATGTGCCTGTATCTCGGCTTGGGGCCGAAACTGGTTCACCGATTGGGCTAAAGATTGTTATCCGGGGTTTTCAAAAGGTTTAGGTGTTTTTACAACTATCCATACAACAATAAAAAAAAGGATAATATTTTTTGTATCATCGCGTATTACTAGTTGTTAAGGTTATATGACTGACTATATGACAATAGCTCTAATGGGACTGGGGAGAGGGAAGAAGGAAGCATTTTACAGGCAATATACCCGCATTTGTGTGGAAGGAGAGTGGGAAACAATTTAGGATAAAACCACCCACGAGAGTAGCGCGCTAGACCATTTGTGGTCACCGAAGTGGATTCGACGGTATCGGCAAGTAAACTTTATCATTTATTTATTCTGTTTATATTATTTGATTGATTGTTTTAATTATATTATTGTTATTATATTTATTATTATTGTTATACTCTTTGTGATGCCTTTTTTATTTTCAGTACTTTCAATAACACACTTTCTTGTCTTGAAAATGTAGGTATTCGTGTCCCTTCTCGGGTCCCTCGAAGTATTTTTTTCCTCCTCAGTAGCTCTTACAAATCCAGCGCTCTTGACTTGTATCCATAGCACAAACCTTATATTCGCTGAATTTGACATATCATAAAAGAAGAGCGAAACTTACAGTTATTTAAGGAACTTACCTATCACTAATATGTTTTACCCACTTCCGTGACCACATGGTCTAACGCGCTATTCTCGGAGTAAACTAGACTGCCGATGACGGGGAGATCGAGATTTAAATTTTGGTCGAGTATACCGAGGGTGGTTTTTTTCCAAAATGGCTTTACACTTTCCCTCCACGCAAATGGAGGTACCCTTACTTGTTAATATATTCTTCCTAATCCCTAAAACCAGTAGCGTAATTAGTGCATAAGCGTATAGCCCGAACAGGTAGTAAGAAGTGGTGCTAGAAAAACTTTTTTTAAACTCGGCATTTATATAGTCCTATACTCGTATGAAAATACGTATGTAGTGTATATCATTATTGATGACTTGATTCGCTGTTTGTTCAGGCACAGAAAGCATTATTTGAATAAATTATGAGTCACCGTCGCATTATGTCGCAAGACTATCCAGTAAATTCCCGGAAGGGCATTCGTGAATTATTGCTTGTATGTATATTACATTGCTTCTTATTATTACTGTTATTATCATATAATTTAGCTTAAAACTTTATGTCCGTGTTTACATACTAGTCCAGTGCGGTTGCTTTGATGAGTTGGGTCATAGGAGAGACTGAAAAACGAGTCGTCCACCACATTAATCAAACTATACCGCTACCGTTGATTGCCGCTACTGCTGCTTTTGTTCCATAATGTTTACGAATGAATGACGGAATGACTGTTGGAATAACACTTCAATATTACAAGCCATGTCACATCAAAGCTATGAAATTGACTCGTATATACTAATTTAGAACTTATTATTAAAGTTGCGCTTCAGTAGATGAGCTTAACTTTTAACATTTAGTCTTTTTTTTTGTGTGTGATTTTATATGGCTGTTTTTTTTTTTTTACTCTTTCTCTTGATACCTCAGAGATAAAGTATTTTTATCATAAAAAAAAATCTAACTTGAGATTTTGATAAATGTCGGCGTTTCACCCCCACCCCCGAAACCAGAAAAGTTGTTTTCGCAACGCCATCTTTCTGTCTGTCTGTACCTTCGGCTATAGCCGAAATTATTTTACCAATTGGGCTAAAACTTGGTATCTGGGGTTTTTTCATAAGGTCCCTTAAAAGTGTTTTTGTAATTAGCTATCCAACCCTAAAATTAAGGGTAGTTTACTGAAGGGTAAAAAGTGAAAAAATCAATTTTTCTCAATATTCGCTTCAACTATTTGCTTATCTAGAAGCTGTTTATCATTATAAATAAAATGGAAATTCTTATTTTCTTATGAAAATGACTTTGAGGGTACTTTACAAGAGGGAAATTTTCCAATTTTCATCATTTCTTCGCAAACATTAAAGACACGAAATAACTTATAATTGTAAAGTTGTAGTACTATTTAATATAAATATATTTTATTTGAAATATAGTTTTATAGAATCAATAATTTCTGGGATATAATCAAATATAATTATATACTTTTAAATTCAGGTTTTTGAAAAATAATTTGATTCTTATGCTCTTTAGTGGATAAAGATATTTCTCTTTTCTAATTTTTTCTGTAACAGTGTTCCTCGTACTTTATGCCATAGAGTAAGTAACAGTGTATATTATTCCATTTATGATATTTGGTGTGGTGTTTATATAACAATATAGAGACTTATTATTTTGTTTCACAAATCTTATGAGTTTTTAGTAAATATTTATTTTAAGCGGGAGAAAGTCTGTGTGGTGCACACTACCATTAATTTATCAGCGCCCCCTACTACGCTATAGGGTTATACACGTATATAATAATTATGCTATAGGGTTAGGAATTAATAAGGTTGAATTTAGTGGAATTGTATCTTAATTTGTGTTGAGGGAGAGGAAACCCATTTAGGGGGAAATACTCAGTTCACCCGAACGGGATTTTGAATTCCAATCTTCCCATCATCAACAGTCCAATCTTCTACGAGGGTGACACCTTTGACTATGTGACCACCGAAGCTGAGCTTAGGGCTGCTCTATTAAAGTATGAACTCAAGGGTTTCCGAGTGGTTTTACAAGATAATGAATGAGTTGTTTTAAATTTATAAATGTTTTGTCAGACAGGTCTTATTTTATTTGGTGTTTCATAATCACATTAGTTATAATTAGTTTGTAATGTTTGTTTAGTTTACTCAACGAATGTTCAGTTTCCAGCCAAGGTTGAAATATACAGTCTATAAACAAACCAAACACATCTTACAAATTAAGTACAACATATGTTAAAATAAAACTGGAAACAAAAAAAAAGTCTAGCAAAGTAATCTGGAAATTAAATCCGTAATATGTTGCAGCGATGGCAGCAGATTATTGCACTATGGTAAATCGGCTTATCAAATTATATACAAAATACTACTTTGTGAAACTTACGATATATTTTATCGACTTAAAAGTTATTAGTGTGCCTCGCGAAAGCATCCTTAAGGCGTTAGAATAGTCCAGCAGAAATTCATAAAATCCAAAAACCAAGTGAGTTTATAACGTTCCTTTGTGAATCTGTTCGGCATTAGGAGAATATATGAAGGAGAAGAAAAATAGTCATTAAAAGTATGTTGTTTCTCCCCCAATCAAATAACATACTTTTATTGACAAAGATTCATTATAGGCTCCTTTAAGAGTTACGTTTCATTTCCTGGGCATTTAGATATTAATAATATACCAAAATATGTGATCTTTTTTATTTTTTTTAATATTTTTGTGTTGAACTTATTAACATGCGTACAAGTCTATACAATGATGGGGTTATATAAAAAAGTATTATATATGAGTAAGATTATATGTATAGGAAGTATCCGAATTTGCTTGGAGAGAGAGTGGAAAAACCACTTTGGGGAAACTCACCCTCAGTACATACGACTGATATCCGAACCTCTATCTCCCCTTCATCGGCCATCTAGTCTAACACGATATTAGCGCATTAGATTATGCGACCATCGGAGCGGTTTAGCTTTGTATTAATTCCGGTATACATCAAACTCGTGTACTATTAAATGTTCAACCCGCATGAGTGACGTAGTTGGATAATGCGCTAGTTCCGTGTTGAGCTATACTGCTGAGGACGGGGAGATCAAGGTTCGAATCTCGGTCGGGTGAACTGGTGGTAGGGATGTGAAAAAAGTATCGATACTTTACTAATATTGGTATTTTACTTTCGATACTAGTATTTTAATCGATACTTTTACTGATATTAGTACTCACACTACGGTATCGAATTGGTATTGAAAGAAACAAATTCTTTGCTATCTTCACTCATGGCCTATGCTAATATTAAATGTTTATAAGAGTGGTCTGTAGAGGAAGATCAAATGGCACTGTTTCTCAATACTCACTCATTTTCTGCATGACAAGCAAGAAGCAACTCCAGCATTCAGGATCGTATGCAAGAACTTGACTAAGTGGATGCTTTGTTGGCACTAGATCATAGGTTAAAAGGTGGAGCGATAGTGTGCTCGGGACCACACTATAGGTCCACTAAGCCATCACAATAAGTTCTCGCATACCGCCCTCAATCTTTTATAGCTTATCATAATTCATAGCTGTTCTTTCATCTTTGTTTATCATTATAGCTGCCTGACTGGTTGACACACGAGTGGAGACTAGTCTACTTAACACCCCCTTCCTTTATCAACGAGCAAGGTCACCACAAACTAAACCAAATAAGATTTTGTGGGATTACACAATAAACTCGGTCTACTCAAGGTGCTCCAAGCAGATGAAGTAGAAATGTTTATGTGCAGATACGGCATGGCGTCCATTCTTCTATTATTCATCGATAGTTAATCATTTATATTGATAGAGCACATCTACTACGAATATAGTTTAAAAAAATGGCACCTCCCAAAAGTAAATATCGAACGATTTTAAGAAGTTAGAACCCGCCTCAGTGTCATGGTTAGCTAACGCGCTAGTTTCGTGTTGAGCTAGACTGCCAAGGATGGGGAGATCGAGGTTTAAATCTCGGTCGGTCGAACTGAAGGTGGTTTTCCTAAATGGTTTTCCCCCCTCCTACACAAATTCGGGTTAGCTTCAATAAAATATGTTAAATGGCGGAAAAGCGTCTTGTAAAATTTGTTTTAAACTATTAAAAACAAATATCATTTTCGGTATTTGAATAAAAATGAAAGTACAATGATGATGCAAAAGTTGAGATTTTTTTTGTAACACAACTTCTTACTACCCGTTTAGGTTATTGGGGTATTTAAACGTGTAACGCGAACGGATAGTAAGACACGGTGCTAAATAAAAATATTAAAGGTTTTATCAAGATTAATATTCATTTCCCCGTCATCAGCACACCAGTTTAACACTATAATGGCACCTTAAACCATTTTTCCACTGAAGCGGGTCTACTAAACTACACTTTCAAATATGCAAATAGATGGTTTTTGCATCAAACCCGATGAAACGAATTCATCCCGAAACCACACATACATACATACATATAAAAATGTCAACCATGTTCCCTGTGTTAATTCCCTTGCCACCCTCCGTCGAAACAATGCCCCATTCACGACATTGCCCAATCAATCGCACGGTTAACATACCCCACTACATTGTCCGTATGCGCGAGGCTGTAGGCCCCTAGGAGGCCCTATACACAACGTGATCTGACCCTAAAATAAACACAGGGCGGGTCTCATGCAACATTCAATAAACGATGTACACAAAACGTCACTACTACGAGGACACGGACCGAAGAAAAAAAAAATTAATTAAACGGGACACTAAAACAAAATTGTTATTTTGGGAGGGTTTTATTTTATTTTATTTTCTACTTTACTTTACGTTCGGTGAGATGAGTGACAAAGAGGAGGTAGGGGAGTCGATGAAGTGAGAGAAATAAAGAGATGGCGAATAGGGGTAGTAGAAAATGATAGGAATTAGAGCGCGAAAGAGAGTAACAAAGATAAACCAGCCAACCAAATTGAGTTCTTGTATCCTGAAACTTCAAAAATTGTGTTAAATTTATAAACAGTATTATTGTTTGAAATGTTGACTTGACCATTTAAAAGTTTCTACATTTGTCTGTGTGTTTGTATTTTCTGTGTAGCTTGTATTGTTTTCCACTGGAATATTGAACACGTATTTATACTATGTGTACGTGTGTGTGTGTGACGCCAAAATTAAATAAACATACAGGAAATACAATGAAGAATAAAGAGAAAAGTGTGGGTACGTTATTAATAATAATTATTATTCTATAGAGCCTATTACTACAAAGTTTACTATATTTAAATAGCTCGTGCCATAATTTTAAATATGGTAGATTAACATAATCATTTGTGGTCTTTTAGTATTTCATTCTTTATCATAAAATAATACATTATCGAAATTAATTTGTTAATAATTGTAATACTAAATAAATAGTTGGTTATTGTTTTAATACGTTCATTGTATTTTAATGGTATGGATTTGTAAATATTTTAAAATCCTATTCATCATATCAATAGGTTAAAAATCAATAAATGATTTTTTAAATAGTTAAATTTTGAAGCTATTTTGCAACAATAAAAGTTTATGTAAATGTTTTATAAAATAAGTTTAACTAACCAGACCTTAATTAAACACCCTAAATAGTTAATAGTGAGGACCAGAATAGAATTTGGGAGAAGTGCACCCACATTCAAGTTCCACGTTCGCGTAAATGTAGATACGGGTTGTTTATTAATTCGTATAAATATAAAATATTCATATATTTAACTTCTACTGAATATTTATTTTCTTAAGAGTATTCAAATCCACCTCAGTGGCCGATTGGTCTAATACGTCACTCTCACGTAAAAACTAGCCTGTTGATGGTGGTGAGATCGGGGTTTGAATCACGGTTGGATCTAATTAGAGTGTTTTTCCTCAAAAGATTCCCGCTATACTTTAACGCTAAAATTCCGGCCTAATGTCAAGCTTATTTGTTCTGGTTTGTCGGTGACAGGGAGGTCGGTGTTCCAATCCTGGTTTGGTGTACTAATGGGTTTTTTTTTTACCTGAATGCTTTTCCACTCCTCCTCCAAGAAAATGAGGGTATATCTATATCAAAAATTCTATCTTCCACATCTCTACCCCATTAGCGTTAATATATAACACGAACGTATTGGTAAACACGGCTAAAAAACAAGAAGATGAATTGTGGTTCTCTCAACAACAAGAAATCCACTATTCTTCTCTTCTCTTCGTTTGTCTCATTCTCTCCTTTCCTTTTACTAGCCTTTTCTTTCTATCTTTCTCTCGGTTGAAAGATGGGATGTTTCGTGTTTTATTCTATGGATATAGAGAGATCTATCTCATTAACACGAAGGTCTTCAGACCTTAATCCTCTTGATTTTTTTTCTTATTTTCTTTTCTGGTTTACGTCAATGCCATTGTGTGTGGGGGGAGGGTGCGTGCGTGTGTGTGTGTGTGTGCACGCGTGTTACTCCCGAGAAGGATTCGTATGACTTACTTCCCAGGGGTTTGGGAACTTCATTGCTACTAGTCACGCCGAAACATGCCTCGACGAACTTCAATCGACGCGGCGGTATATCGTCTCTGGGTGTTGTTGGCCGAGTAACAAAGGGGAACTCTAGGGGAAACTCAATAATTGGAACTGTGAAAACTTTCTCTCAAAGGGGTTTACAGTATAGAAGAGAAGGGGTGGAATGCGACAGATGATTGGTGTCTGGAGACCTTAAAGGCTATCAAATCGATCCAGGAACAACAACAAAAAACGCTTCATCTAGTAAAAAAACAAACAAATGCACTTACTTTTTTTTATCCTTATGCGTGGAATTGCAAACTGGTGTGTTCATCCCCAAAGCCACCCTATAACTCTTTAACACCCCCCACCCGTCTTACTATCAATCCGGGATATCCTTATACTTTACCCTAATGAGTAAGAGATGGGGATGGTTGAATTATAGGAAGTGTACCCGCATTTTCGTGAAGCTATAGGAGAAAGCCATTTAATAAAAAGCAACCACATTACACCCAGCTGGGATTCTAACCCCGGCTTCACCATCACCAAAAAATCAGACGAGCGTGAAGTTCAGTTCACATGCCCACCGATGCATGTATTTTGTATTGAAAACAAACATAGGGCCTACCTAATTTCACTGTTCCCTCACGGGGTAAGCGAGAAACAGTGCATGTATCTCAAAATAAAATTCTGTACTTAATCCATCCTCACTAACTTTCTCCACACTTCCTTATCCTTGGATACTCCCTTTGCTTCAACAATATCCATATCCACTTCGGTGGCCACGTGGTTTAACGCGCTACTCTAGCAGTAGACTAGACTGCCGATGACTGAGAAATAAAGGTTCGAATCTTGGTCAGATGCACTGAGGGTGGTTTTCCCTAGATGGTTTTCCACTCTCCCTCCACGAAAATGCTGGTACATTTTATTTGAATATAGCCTGCCTAATCCCTTAATCCATTAGCGTAATTCGTACATAGGCGTACAACCCGATAGGGTAGTAAGACGCGGTGATAAAAAAAAATCCATACACCCAGTCATATAGGATATGTTATTTTGTATTATTAAAACTCTTGATGTATAATCTAATCTCTAAAACACACCGCAAAAATAACTTGTCCTTTTCTGGGGGCTCACTTGTAAATGGTGCTAAGTCATGCACACATTTAGTATTTAGACCCGTCGTCTTACTACCCGTTCGGGTTATACGCTTAAGTACTAATTACACTAATGGATTAGGAATTTGGAAGGTTGAATTTAGAGGACGTGAACCCGCATTTGAATGGGGGGAAAGTGGAAAACCATTTAGGAAAACCCACCCCCAGTTTACCCGACCAAGATTCAAACCTCGATCTCCCCATCCTCGGTGGTCTAGCTCAACACGACTGGCGCGTTAGATAACTACGCCACCGAGGCGGGTCATGCACACATTAAAGCTACATAAGCATATTATTTGTTCTTCTTCTATACCTTCCTAATACATATTTGTATTGATTTTTATTTTCGCCCGTATTCGTGAACACGCAGACTAAATGTCAGTCTAGTCAAGGTTGGCTTTTTCAAAACTGAAAGGTCAGTGTTTGAATCCCAGTCAGGTATGACGAAGTATTTTTCCAAAAGAATCTCCCCAATTTTTTCCCCCCACAAATTCGATAACGTTTTCTCCAAATTATACTTTTATTTATCCTTACCTCTTTGGTGTGGTTAAAATCTCACATCGTCATTCATAAGAATTCATAGAATTTAAAATTATTGCGTAAAAATGTGCAAGTTAAATTTAAAGAAGAAACGTTTTTATTTATCTCAAAGCTAAAAATAATGCAAAATGGCACTGTTAAAAAAAATTTTAATCCAAACAGTTATAAAAATAAGCTAATATCTAAGAATTGAAAAAAAATTGTTAACACATATACTTACAATGAATTCAAAATGTTATCAAATATTCCGTATTTTATAAGTTTTCATGACTCCAACCAATTTTCAGAGTAAAGGAGAGAAAAAAAATAAAGAATAAAATAGGCGCGGAGAAGGTCCCTACAGTTCAAACTTTCAATTTTCTCCCTCTCATATTTGAAAATAGGAAAACTAAAACTTATTATGCATGAATGTTTTTATTTACGCCAAGGGGTGAGGGAAAGTCTTGTTCTCCCCTCAAGAAACAATAACGCACCGAATTTATTTTTAGTAGGGGAGAGGGGGAGGGCGTAACGTAACAAACTGGAAGTTTCCCTTTGGGATACTTCTTCAACCCGAGACCGGAGACCCTCGACTGCGTACTAACAATAATTCCTCCTCCTCTGCCTCTCCACACTTATTCCTGAGGCGTGGCAAACGGCAACACTCGAGTTGCTAGCGTGTCTTCTGCTGGCTGCACGTGCTGTCAAATCGCAAGATCTATTTTTTTGGAATTATGTATGTGTTTATAGGCTATCCTAACACTGTTAGCGCCTAACTAGAGACTTGTCGGTGACCTGGCGGTCTAGGGGTAAGGTGTCAGACTTCTATGCTGGCGGCCGGGGTTCAATCCTCGGTCCCGGCAAAGATTTATCTGATTACCAAACCCTTCCTTCACCTCTGACAAGACATCTTGTGAATGTGAGGAATTCCAGGCCTCCACCGTGGTTCGGATTCCACGTTAAACTGTAGGTCCTTCATTTCATCTCACAATCACCCTACCATCACACATTAGCGTAAGTGCGTATAAACCCGAACGGGTAGTAAGACGCGGTGATAATAATAATAACTAGAGACTTATAGTGAAATTATCACTATTACCTACCAGGATTTTGAGCCGCGATGGGTATGGATTTTTAAAATCTGGTCTTACACGAGATAAGTAAGTCGGTAAATCAAACAAGTCAGCAATCTTCTTAGGCCAAACTAAAGTAGCCCCATGGCTTTTTTGGTGCTGACTGAGAGCTAACAGCTGACTTCTAACAGTCAACATTTAGGTATAATACCTACAGCTGCTAAACACATGTTTTTGCAGATCATATGGTTCGGCGTAGGGATATAATTTGGTCTGGTAGCTTTTCAAAGCTTTTAGCTGTCAGCTGTGAGCTGTCAGTCAGCACCAAAGAAGCCATGTAGCTACTGTACTAGTTTCATGTGAACAATTACTTGCTTAATATTAGAGGTACCCAGCTTCGGTGGCCGCGTGGTCTAACGTGCCACTCTCTTGTTGGACTAGACTGCCGAAGACGGGGAGATCAGGGTTCGATCCCGGTCGGGTGCACTGAGGGTGTTTTCCCCTACATGTTTTTCCACTCTCCCTCAACGCAAAAGTGGGTGCACTTCCTTTGAACTAGGCCTTTCTAATACCTAACATATTAGTATAATTTATACATAGGCGTATAACCCTAACAGTAGTAAGACGTGGTGCTAAAAAAATAGATGTAAAAGTGGGATTAAATGGGCAAGAAAGAAGGCAAATCAAGTCAGCAGGTTACTAGTGTCAAACTAATAGTCAGATGTGAACTAATATTGGCTTAGTATTAGTGCTGAATACGGGTTCAAACGGACCAAGTAAGGGGGCAAATAAAGTCAGCTAGTTTCGCGTTACACTATAAATCGCAAATAAGCTACTACTGGCTTAAGATTAGTGCTGAAGACGGGTTCAAACGGACCAAGTAAGGAGGAAAATAAAGTCAGAAGACTCCACGAGCGTCAAACTACTCGTCCTATGTGAACAAATACGTGCTTAATATTAGACGTAAAAGTGGGTTTAAATGGGGCTAATAAGAATCCCAATGAAGTCAACAGGTATCTTGCGTCATTCCACTAGTCCCGTGTGAATAACTCTTTCTTTAATATCAGAGATAAGCTAGGTAATAAAACAAGCTGACAGGCAAAGCGGACTATAAATATATTATATTTTCGTAACGAAATTGCCTTCATCCACTACGAAACTATATCACAAGAAAAATACCTGTACGTTTACTTAACCCACTACTCACTTCGGTGGTTAAATGGTATGTAATGTGCCGAAAGGGTTTGAATCCCGGTTGGGTATACTCAAGGTGGTTTTTCGTAAATGGTTTTCCACACTTCCTCCGCGCTAGTGTGAATACACTTTCTTTAAAGCCAATCTTCCTCATCCCGAACACATTAGCGAAATTATTTCATATGAGTATAACCTAAGAACCACTTACATGGCAGCGTGATCTGATTCGCTACTCTCGTGTTGGAGTAGACTGCCGAAGACGGGGAGATCAGGGGTGCACTGAGGGGGTTTTTCCCTAAATGATTTTCCACTCTACTTCCACATAAGTGTGAAAACACTTCCTATCAATTAAAACCTTCCTAATCCCTAAGCCATTCGTGTCATTAGTACATAGGTGTATAACCCTAACGGCTAGTGAGACGCGGTTCAAAAAAAAAGTATAGCCTGAATGATGACCTGGTGGTCTAGGGGTAAGGTGTCGGACTTCTGTACTAGGTGTCTGGGGTTCAATCTTCGGTCCCGGCACAGATCTATCTGATTGCCAAACCCTTCCTTCACCTCTGACAAGACATGTATTAATCACAAATTGTGAATGTGGGGAATGCCAGGCTTCCACCGTGGTTCGGATTCCATGCTAAGCTGTAGGTCCTCCATTTCATCTCACAGTCACCCTACCACTACACATTATCGTAAGTGCGTATAGCCCAAACGGGTAGTAAGACGCAGTGCTAATAATAATAATAATAATAATAATAATAATAAATGAAAAATCACAACCTTTATACGGGAAACTAACCAGGGATATTTTGGCTTTGCGAGCCAATGCGCTTGCACTGCGTTATCCTGATACGTTTAATATCCGGAAACATATTTTAACTTTTTTTTTTTGTCGCGTGGCATATATGATCAAGAAGGACATGACATATAATATCGGATGCGTTATGGGTAAACTATTAGCCGCTTTGATGTCACAGATTCCAAGGTACACCTATGGAGGTTGTCTACACGTCTTACCCACAGACAGATGATGTGATGATATTGATTATGAATCTATAGAGCTAGGGTGAGTATCAATCTAACATAAGCCTAATTAACCAAACCCTAGTGAACGTTGGGCTCAGTCCCCTTAAGAGAAAAATACCCGGGAGTTGAACCCGGGACTCCTAAACTCGTAGCCGGGTGCACTGACCACTACACCACGGGGCGTGTTATCTATTCACTAGTTGTTAATGTATTTAGTCTATGTGGTAACTGATGAAAGTGTCAGCCACTCAAAGCTATCTACAATCACAGGGCACGGCGACTCGTAACTAACAGTATGCTTCCATGCACTTGGTGATATTCATTCACGTGTATCACAAAACTGATACGGGAATGTTATTCACAGGATCAGTACTGATATCTGAATCGAGTTCAAAAAATTAGTTTTATCCAGCTATCAGGACGTATTCTCTAGATAACCATCACGTATCAGTTTGTGATACGCGGGAATGAATATTGAATGATATTAAGAAAATACCAGATAGATAGATAGCTTTGCTCGCGTGCTTATCGGCGCGGGCGCATTTCTTTTAAAGGTGCGCTGGAGGTCAGTAACATCGAATTCGTCCGTACTGGTGGTTCTGCTGGATAAATGTCAGGCTCATTTATTCTATATTTCTAGTGATGGGGAAGCTGGGTTTTGGATCCTGGATGTGTAATGAGGGTGTTTTTTCCTGAGCGAGCTCCCACTTGCTCTTCCCGCAAATGCGGATACTTGTCATCTAAAATGTATCATCATCGTAATTAATATAACTAACCCCCTAGGGTGGCCGCGTAGGATAAGGCATCACTCTCGCAATAGTCTGGACTTTCGATGACGGGGAGATCTGGGTTTGATACAAGTCCAGAGCATTGAGGGTAGTTTTCCTAAATGGTTTTCCACTCCCCCTCCACTCAAATTCTGGTGCACTTTCTGTAAATTAAGCCTTCTTAAAACTTAACTTATTAGTACATATGCGTATAACCCAAACGGGTAATAGGACGTGCTTCTATTATGTATACTGTATTATATAGAATATATATATTACATATATATGCAATGAGACTTGATGGGGGAAAAACAATAAAAATATATCATGGCATTAATTTTAAACTGTTTAAATATGATAGTTTTAAGTCTAATAGATATGTTGTTGATTTTAAAGTTGAATGATTTTTAATGTGATTTATTCTTATTTTAGCACCGCGTCTTACTACACGTTCGGGTTATACGCTTTAAGTACTAATTACTCTAATGGATTAGGACTTGGGAAGGTTGAATTAGAGGAAGTGAGCCCGCATCTGCGTGGAGGGAGAGTGGAAAACCGTTTAGGAACCCCCCCCCAGTTCACCCGACCGAGACTCGAACCTCGATCTCCCCATCCTCAACAGTCGAGCTTCAACACGACAAGCGCGTTAGCCAACTACGCCACCGAGGCGGGTAATTTGATTTAAAGTTCCATCATTACAAGGGTTATAAGCACGTAACACTTTATTTTATATCTATTATTAATGTTTGTTTTGTTTTGGCCCACCATGTATTACGATACGTATGGGCTGAGGTCATTTTAATTGCGCTTACGGTGTAGTCACTTAAACGCTAGTCTCCCTTTCCCTGGCAAACTATACCATATGAGCCAGACAATCAGTCCACTTGCCCACCAGTACAAGTATTCACGATGTTTATTTTGTTCATATTTACTTAACTTAACTTTACTTTACTGGCAGTATATTTTCAAAATAGCCCAAAACGCTCCGAGTTATAAAAAAACTTTCACAATATTTACTTTCCCAATAAGCACCAATTTAGCACCAAACCAAAATAATTTTTTTTACTAAAGTGTTGTTTATTTGTTTGTTTTTCCACCACGTCTCACTACATATTTTAGATAAAAGCAAGTAAATGAATTGCTTCAATGTGGTAAGAAATGTACAACGCAGAATTCAAAGTAAATGAATCCGCATTTGCTTGGGAAGAAAGTGGAGAAACGATTTGGAAAAAAATATACCTTCAGTACACCCAACTGAGATTCTAATCCCAACCTCTTTGCAAATGACAATCCTCTCTAGGACGAAAGTGACGCCATAAACAATCTCGGAGAAAATTACGGCCCTCTACGTATTTTTTGAGGCTCATAATGTTGTCTATGAAATAAGATTTTAATGCTCAAACACCAGAATAACAAAAAATTCCATAATATATATAATGGAAGAATATACCATTTCTGTTCAACAGGCTGATTAAAATGTATAATAATGTTTAAGAATTTCAATTACTAAAATTAAATATAGCATTAAAGAAATTACTAAATATACGAAAAAAATAAAATTAATCTGATTAAGTTTTGTTTTATTGGAGAGCCACTTACTTAATTGTATATATTGTCTTTCTTTTTTGTGTTGTATATGATTTAATTTTCTTCTTTTTTTTTACAATAAATTGCGTATACTGAAGAATTGTATTTTATTTGGTGGCCCATTCTTATCTTTAAATTATCAATGCCCTCCATCAAAAAATGTGCCCATATTTTCCTTAGCTCATTCAACCCCCGAAGCGGGCGATGGTGTTAACAAAGTTAAAGTTAGCTTTAGAGACCGTTCGCCTATTAGATAATTAAACTATTTAATTTAATAGAAGAAAATATGAAAAGAGTACTTACTACACCTTAGCTAAGTTGTTAGCTTGTCCATCCATTGAGCTGAGGGTCACGGACTCTATTTCCAGTAAGATCGGAAAAAATTATAGTTTGTGAAATGTAGGTTTATACTTTCACAGTGATGAATTATCGGTAATGGGTTAAACTTAAGGTGATTGGCCCTTTTCATTTCTTTTTGCATTTTCTTTTCGGAAATGGTTTGATCAAGAATAGAAGCATGTCGATAAAGTTATACTTTTTATATATACACCTCCTCTATCATGTTAACAGTGATCAAATATCAATAATTTTGACATTTTTCAATAGAAAACTTCCAACTACATAACAAAAAATAAAAAATATATAACACCTAATAAACATTGATACATTTTCTTAGAAGGGGTGTTGAAAATATTACTATAAAAATTTCCCTCGTTCTCGAGAAAGCTGATATTTCAAAACGTATTATTTCTCCGCAAGACTCATCTAGTAGCTAGCGCCACAGTTTCCATCTGTTCTTGTTGGCGCGAAAGGATACTTCGGTCGGTTGTGGAGCCACGCCATGCCTTTCACCCTCCCGCCCACCCTCCCACAAAATAGGTTTTAGACTTGCAATCGACAAGGCCAGGAGCCTTAAAATAATGTATAGGTCGTGTGCTGACATTCAGTCGATTCAGAAAGTGGATGTTAAATATAGAAAATAAAAATAAATTTATGGAATACCTGAATGCAAAATGGATGCCCTAGGCAGTTTTTTTTAGCACCGCATCGTACTATATGTTCAAGTTAAACGCATATGTACTAATTACGCTAATTAGTTAGGGATAAAGATGGTTGAATTAACAGAAGTGTACTCGCATTTGCGTGGAGAGAGAAAGAGAGTGGGAAACAGGAATGGAAAACAAACTCGGTACACGCGACCGTGGTAGAACTCCAATTTCCCCGTTATCGGCAGACTAGTCTATGGTGATAGTGACGCCTTAGACCATGCGACCACTGAAGCTGTCTGTAGAAGTTACCCGGAGAAAGAGTGAGAAACCATCCAGTTCGCCTGGCCCACTTCCTAGGTCAGAATCAGACACGTTAGTACACGCACACCCCACAAGTTCCATGTTTGTTCTGTCAGTAATATTCCGATAGTTGTAGAAACTAGACGATCCCTGAAATTAAAGCGAAGAGAAAGAGAGAGAGAGAAAACGAATGAGCGAATGTGACAGAGATATCGATAACCGCTAGACGCGTGATACGGAATAAATACGTCACAATTTATACCATTATTTTACATTCGGTTAAGTGATTCGACATGTGACGAGACATTAATGTCTATCAACTCGTTAGGTATGTTTTCTAAATGATTTTCTTGTCAAATATATTCTCCATAACCTCAGGGTCTAGGAAGGTCAAATATTGGCCTAGGGAACCTTGGTTCTATACCAGGTAAAAATAAATATGCACACATAAAAGTGAAGGGTACTTCAAATCGTTAAATCATATAATCTTTCGAATGTTTTAGATTTTCTGATTCGTAAATAAATTTTATGCTTGACCAGGAGAAAAAAATACAATTATGAAAATGATTTTTGTTACTAGTGATATAATTTAAAATATTTATAGGACAGACCAAACAATAATACCTCTGGACACTAATCTATCGCTAAACTAAATCTAAATGTTCTAGAACTAATAAAATCAGAATATAAAAAGTAAAAAAAAAATGAAAAGTTAAAATCATATTTTTTAAGACTCAGATTCGAGATATTTACAGTATTAGTCGTTTAGATGAAGATTCAGGCTCGGGGTTTTAGACATAAGAGGGAAGTTTCTAAAAACCCTGCCCTTTTCTGAGCTTAATTTCTATTGTCAGAATCATATTTGCATAGTGTGAACAATTTTGAGGCACTGTACGAGAATCCACCACTTTTTTCTTCTTTTGTCTTCTTGAACAGTCCATAGCTACGTACAGAGCATAATTCATAGCAACATTCATCTCGGCCTATATTTTTAACTACATTGGTATTCAAACAGGACACCCCGGGGGTACACAAAGACATCTTAAGTGGTACGTAAAATAAAATAAAAATATATATACTTTATATATATAATTTTTATGATTTTGTTTGTAATTTATTTTATTAACTTAATATATATTATATTACAGAATTAATATACATAACTTTAATTATGCATCAACAACTTTGGAAGACCTGCTTCGTTGGCCACATGGTATAAAGCCCTACTCACGTAGTGAACTAGACTGCCGATGATGGGGAGATCAAGATTAGAATCTCGGTCGGATGTACAGAGGTGGTCTTCCAAAATGGTTTTTCAAACTCCCTTTACGTAAATGCGGGTACACTTCCTAAACATATAACCTTCACTAAAAACATTAGCATAATTAGTAGACCCCTACTTAAGCATATAGTCTGAAAAGTTAGTAAGAAAAGATACTCAAAAAAAAAGCTTTGGGGAGTATAAAGTTAAGTTTAAGATCTATTATATCTGGGGACACGCAAAAAATAGGTTGAATAATACGGGTTTACTCACCCTAACACTGGACGGGAAACAATGTTTCAACAATGAAGTCTAGATGTGAAACAATGTATGTTTCCAATGTTTCCAAACTATTTCCCTACGTTTGTGAGCAAAAGAAAACATTTCAAAAACATCGAGAAACAATGCTTATCAGTGACATGGAGATCTAGGTTCGAATTTTAACGTGAATCGTTAAGGCAAAGAGATACTTTCTAATGTAGGTGCATTTCCTCAAAGTTACTCCCCAAATTTCTACCCTTGGGTTGAATTTTTAATATATTTGGTGTTGGACGCACTAATTAAAAATATCTAATTTGTCTTTATTGTTCTTTATCGGGAGGTTCTTGACTCTAACTAGGGGAGGTTAGGTTCGAATCCCGACCACTTGCAATGAGAGTAGACTAATTTTCTGAAACAAGGGTTTATATACACGTCACACGCGAATGTTGGTAGTTCTATCCTTGACTACCATCTCCAACCCTACCCCACGTAGAATAAATCGGCAATGACGCTAGTGCCGACCATGTTAATAAATAAAAGAGCAGAGGGAGAAAATGGTCGCTCGCATTAACACGCAAAAAAAAAAAAGCGAGACCCTTTTTGAGATCTAGATGACCCTAAAGCTCTCTCCAATAGAGCTTCAGAGGTACCCAGGTGAAAGGTATGTGTAGGGTGGGGATTGAGATGAAAAGGGGAAAATGGATGGTAGGAGGGTTAGAATATTGTATATCTTTAAGGAAGAACGTGACGAAGCGTAGTGCGCAATTTTTTTTATGGCAATACTATTTCATTCAATCACATTTTCATATACCATCTTTCTTTCACCCTCTTTTTTTTTAACAAAAATACATCAATAGTTTTTTTCAATTCTCGCTTCGCAAATATCGGATGGTTCTGTAATTGAAATTTAAACATATTGAAATCAAAGTGGTGACTTGTTTCTTTTAAAAATGTGTGAATAGAAATTTATAAATAATTTAATTTTAATTATTTGAAATGTTTTTTTCTTAATATTACAAATGTAAAATTACACGTTGACATAATTTTATAGAAATTAATAATATTTTATCAGTTTTCATCTTGTTTTACTACCGTTTGGGATGTATGTGTATACAAGGCATACCTTAACATGTAGGACCTACTTTAGTGGTGGACATAAAACACAAAAACAATAAAAAAAGAGTTAATACAAACATGTATCCCATTTTATATTGTTTCCAAGTTATAGTTATATTCGTACACCAACGATGTGGATGATTATTTAACATTATATAAGTGCTCTAAATGGACACCTTTGGCATAATGTTAATTACGTCATTGGAGTAGGAACTTTGGTGGTAAGATTTAGATGAAATGTAACCCACGTTTGAGTTATAGAATGGTGAAAACTAGTTTAGGAAAAACTACCTTCAGTAAACTTTATTGGGATTCGAGCATCGATCTCCCCGTCACTGCTAGTAAAATCGATTGCGAGAGTGACGTCTTACAAAGAACCCCATATGAAAAGCCATATCGGCAAAGCACACGAATGGAACCGCCAGACTGCTTCCCCAAGAATTAATTCAACTTGCCTCGAAAGGCCAGTACGTCTGTGACTACAAGAAGGTGAACTTGGTCGTGTGTAGTAACCTATTTTATGGCATACTAAAGTACAAGAAAAATTTCGTTTAATTTTTTAAGATATATGTGAAAAGATGATGGAACTCACCCTATTCCTTCTTCTTCGTAGATATTTCATGCACCTCGAAACTGTAATTATGGCACCTTTTTTATTTTTCACACTCTTCCTTCTCAGTACAAACCACAACCACTACCATCAATTCCTCTTCGGATGAAACCTCCATTTCAACTGAGACTTGTAAGGAGACTCTACAAACGTTTGTGGTCAGTCCGGTGCCGTGCTAGCCGTTCATAGTGGTTAACTAGAAGCCGTGCCGCGCCGTGCCGTGCCGTGCCGCACCGTGTCGTGCCGCGCCGTGCCGTGCCGTGCCACGCCACGCCATGCCGTCTCTGTTCATAATGGGTTTCTTACTTTAGGTTATGCGACTGCTAGAAAGTGGTAGTAGCTTTTTAAAAAAAACTACTAACGCTTATGTAACTAAACAAATTAATTTAGAAACGAATGTCTAGCTATTAAAAAATAGTGTCATTAACTTTATTATATTCTTGAAGATTAGATAGAACGACTGAGTCACTTAGTGATTTTTTTTGTTTGTTTTTTAGTTGTTTATTTATCATCGTGTCTTTCTACCTGTTAAGGTTGTACACATATATGATAACTACTCTAACGGGGCAGGGTTGTTTAAGAAAGCATTTTTAAGATAATATACCAGCATTCACTTGGAAGGAGATTAGGAAACCATTTTGGAAAAATTACCCTCGGTACATCTGACCGGGACTCTAACCCCGATCTCCTTTTCATCAGTCTAGTCTAACACAAGAGTGATTCCTTAGAGGGCTTAGACTATGCAGATACCGAAGTGGATCATTTTGGAATTAAATCGTGGTCCTATAAAGTATAACATCCAGATGAGGTTGACGCCTTAATCCACATGCCCAACGATTCCGATGGTAATTAAGTGGGGGATAGGGGTCTAAAGAAAACGACTCCTCTGAACATATATGAACCTGTTATTTTTATTTGTTTGTGCCTAATTTAAAAATAACACTGTGTAAAACTCCAAAATGCGTGTGTATTTATTGTTGTGAAAACGTTCATTGGTGTTTGGTGTATTTGTACAGGCAACAGTTGCCAACAACAACACATAAAGTTCACTGACCATAGCATAAACAGCAAAATTTGTGTAGTCTATTCGTGATATTTTTTAAACCTATATTTCTTAACATTGTATAAACCTAACATTGCGCTTCAGAAAAGTTAAAGAGTGTTGTTGTATTCTACCACAACACTTACGCTTCAGTGAAGTTCAAAAGGAGTGTGCTCTATTTCCACTGAAGTACACTTTAACAGACTTGACTCAATAAAATGAATTAAACTGTAGAAATGTATGTTGCAACACAAATAAAAGTTTATATTCTTCAAAAGAGAAAACTGAGCTCTACATATTTACATTAAATATTATATATTATATTTACCTTTATCTTGAGCTAAAAAAAATGTAAAAGAATTTTGACCTGTGCAGCTATATTTAAACTGATTCATGTCAGTTTGTTATGTATGTATCATATATATTTTTAATGGCCCGTCAAGTTTTTTTAATTTCTTTATTTGGCCCTCCTGTAAATAAGTTTGCCCATATCCCTGCCTAATACCATCCAACCATCGAGGTGAGTCCAGTTCTAAAGAACTTGAATCTGATCTGTGATTTCTAATACTGAATAGATTATCTGTGGGTATCTTATATTACTTCTTAGATTTCTTCATTCAGGTGATTTCTGATGAGTTTACTTTCAATTATACTTATATAACCAATGGCAGTGGGCACGTGGTCTAGATATGAATTTCACTTTATCTGCTTTGCCGATGACGTGGAAGGTTAAGCTTTGAATTCCGGGTGGATGTACTCAGGATGGTGATGGTTTCCCACTCTCCCTTCACGAAAATGGGGGTACATCGTCTAAATTCTACTTTTCTCAGCCCTAACATATCACCATACTTAATGCATAACCTGAACTGGTAGGTATATGAAGTTGAACTATATATATAAATATAGATATATATATATAGAGAGAGAGAGAGAGAGAGAAAGAGAGAGAGAAAGAGAGAGAGTTCTCCCCATAAATATATATAACCATATGTTTTTCCCTTATCTCCCTACTAGTACAAAAATAACTAATCATTTTAAATTTGTAGTACTATTAAAGATAAAAATATTTTATTTTAAATATATTTTTATAGAACCAATAGTCTCTGGGTTATAATCAAATATAATTATATACTTTTTAATTTAGGTTTTTTAAAGTGAATTTGATTATTGTGCTTTTTAGTGGACAAATATGTTTATCTTCGTTCAATTTTTCTGTCACAGTGTTCCTAATGCCATAGATTAAGTAACAGTGTGTATTATTTAATTTATGATCTTTGATGTAGTGTTTCTACAACAATGTATATACCTATTATCTCGTTTCATATATCTTACGAGTTTTTAGTAAATGTATATATTAATATTAAAAGTGAGAGAATGTTTGTGCGGTGCACTGTACCGTTTATTTTCCAGACAAATGCCGGACATTGGAGTTCGAATACTGGCTGGGTGTACTTACGATGGTGTTCCCTGAAAATCTTTTATTTTCTCTTTTCACAAAAAAAAAATCGGTATTGTAATATCCCTTCCCTAAATTGGGAGGTTTGTTTAAATTAACATTTAAAGTGTTTAAAGTTGCAAGTGACAGAACTGGTCTTGTTAACTTGTTTTGATTAGTTAGTAAACAGTAGGACCAAAGAGCTGACAACTCAAAACATTGTGTAAAGTTCGTTCACGGTAGGAGTTTACCTCTGAAAGGCCTTTTTCCCTACCAGAAATCTATTATATAGTAGCATATTGGTAAGAAAAAAGACCTTTCAGAGGTAAACTCCTACCGTGAATGAAGTATAAGTATTGTTCCTGGCAACCAGGCCAATGTTTAGTATGTATGGTTCTGTTTCAGAGCTATCTGGGCTGACAAAATAATATTTATACTAAGGGGTCACTCTGCCCGTTATTGGTACTGCTCGGGATAGAACACCGGGTACTTAAGCTGGAGGGAAACCGTCGGGCCTAAGGTACCGGGGTTCGTATCCGTGTAGGAAAACTGAGTGTACCAGTCAGGCCATCGGTTAAGCATTTCTTAGCAAACCAGTTCTGTCGTTAGCTCCTAAGTAAAGTTTTTTTTTTAAACTTCTTATAACATCACATTTCGTAGTATTTATTATAATAAACCCTAAAAACCCAACCCGTTGTATAATTTACGAACCCCCACATATATTTTGCGACCATCCCTATCCTTCCTCGCAAGCCATCCTGACATGCTAGGCCCACAGGGAAGGGGTCAATGACAGTACATTTATTCTAAATTATACATTTCTCATCCTTCAACCATCAACGAACATAATCAAATTTATTTTCAAAGACTTCAATTAAAAAGTATATATATTTGCTTATATCTCAGTAACGATTGGTTTTATAAATATATATTTCAAATAAAAGATTTGTATCTTTAATAGTACTACAACTTTACACAAATAAGATAGTTTGTATCTTAAATAGTCATGGAGAAATAATGAAAATTTAAAAATTTCCCTTAAGTGAAGTACCTTCAAAGTTATTTCCATGAGAAAATGAAAGTTTCCATCTTGTTTATAATAATAAACAGAGATAAAGGAAGGGTTTAGTAATCAGATAAATATATGCCGGGACCGAGGATTGAACCCCGGCCGCCAGCACAGAAGTCTGTAAAATATAATCAAAATCAATAGAGCGAATTTTTAGAAAAACTATTTTTTCCTTTTTACCCTTCAGTAAACTACTATTAATTTTAGGGTTATATATCTAATTTCAGATCCCCTTGGGAGGACATTATTAGATACCAAGTTTCAGCCCAATCGGTAAAATAGTTTTGGCTCTATCTCTAGGTACAGACAAACGGACAGCATCGTGAAACCCCCATTTTTTTTGTCTCAGTGGGTCATAAAACGTTGAAATTTATCAAAATCTCGAGTTTAATTTTTTTTTTTTTACTATCACAAAAATTTATCTTCGGGGTGTCGCGAGAAAGTAAAAAGGAAGTATTAAAACTAAAAATATATTGATCTGCATCGAGCAGTCAATAATTAATTGTACGTTTTTATTAAGATGGTAAGCTAATAATTGTACAAAATATTTGTACAACTTACCAAAATTCAAAGTAGTGTTTTCAAAATACAATAATAAAATGTGTTACCTGTAACAGTTTACTTGTCCCAAGCTTTTGAAAATCATCGCAAAAAAAAAGTATATAAAAGAATATATTATACACCCTGAATTATTCTTAGCCCTCCACTCACTTTGTTGATGGAAAGGCTTAACGCGCCCCTCAGTTGAAGGAACGTGACAAAGAAGAACCTAGAGAGCTTTTGTCTTTCATTTTTAATCATTTTAGTCCCTGTTCCATTGTCTATTAATAGTTTACTATCAGCATTTCTCGACCATACTCTTCCCTTTGCCTTGGCGTTTCTGCTTTTATTACTATTATTTCAGTTTTGTATATATATATATATAT
>CABFOV010000816.1:0-22088 GCA_902141375.1 Timema poppense | reverse complement strand
ATATAATCACATGTTTATAAGCTGACGACTTCCGCACGTCCATCTTAGACTCTGCCTTAAACTATGAGTGAAGAATGACCATGGGCACGGGACGAATCCTGGATAGCTCAGTGGTAAGAGCATTGGCGTACTAAGCCGAAGGTCCTGGGTTCGATTCCCGTGTCCAGGTGTCATTTTTCAATTTTCAGAATATATCTAAGAGGAACTATCCCCACTAAAATGCATTAACAATAGTTTCGGATATTTGTTTCATATTATTTTAATTTAAGAGTCAGTCCTACATTTTTAAGCCCGGGGATACATCGAGAAGATTCTTTGTCTAAAATTGTCACGTAAAACATTTCTATGGTCTAAATTTAATGATATTGTTACTATGTCTATTTTCACACATTCATACGTCAGGCCATGTTATCTTCAGCTTCCACTTATAATATATATTATCAATACTTTTAGAGTAATATTAATAATATATAGATTATATAATATATATATATATATATATTTCCAAATATTTCATCCCTTTCTCTTAGTTATGTAATTAAATTATTATTATTATCATCATAATTAGTAACTTTAAGATATCTTGATATTTTTGGAGTTTGAGACACACACACGCGCGCGCGCGTTTTACTCGAATTTAAATGGCTAAATTATATGCATACATATAAAATGTATAATTGTGTATACACTGTACATATATAGCCATAAAAATTCAATTAAAGTACTCAATATTATCTTAAATAAATGTAATTTTAATCAAATAAACGTGTTGGTAAATACACAAAATTAAAAAATACATACATTGAAACTGAAATTTAGAGAAGATAAATATTTTATTTACGACAGCTAGCAATTGAAAATGATTGAATCAAACAAAAGCGAATAAATTTGTTTTTCACCCAAAAAAACCTCTGAAATATAGTTTGAACATTTTTGTATACTTACGTGGCTAAATATAAAACATTGTAAATAAGGCCATCTGCGGCTCTATTCAGCTTTGTACGCTCTAAGTTCTACGACGGTTTGGATTTTTTTTTAAGGATTTTATGGAGCACTTTGTATAAGATTTTAAAACATGATTTTTACTTCTGAACAAAATAATTTTAACACGTATTTATTAATAAGGTCCATGTTTCTTTAAATAAAAACAACCCGCATCATATATCTGGATAAAATTTATCATATTTATTAGGAGTAGGAAGTTTTCACTTCGAGTCGAGTTTGAATGAAAACGAGCTTTTTCCAAGTTCGCGTAATATAGAGCAATAATGTTTGTACGGGAAATATTTAAAGTATAATTTATGTAATAGAGCCATGCATAGACCGTAGATAAGTATAAAACATACTTTTTAGACTCACTTCTATTTTATGTGAACAAATTTATTATCACACAAATCCGATTTTTCAAATACATTTTATATGATTGTATTTTTTATTGGACAAAAGGGAATATTGAAGGACTATATTTGCTACGAAATTAAATCTTCAAATTGGATAAAATTAATTAAACTAGAATTATTTTTTTAAATATAGCAAATTCTGAGTACTCACATTTTTTGATTTAAAAAAATCTTTGGGTCGAGTTCAAGCAGTTACTAAAATTCGACTCAAAATCAAATTTTTAAATACTCGCACAACTCTAATATTTATATTACGACGTCCACAATTTGAGTTGATCTAGAGAAATTCCCTTCAATTGTGTAATAATACATTTTGCCTTACATAACTGAATGAAATGTAGTATCATATTTATCTCACGGCGTCCAAAACGGCAGTGATTCAGAGAAACACCCTGAATTTATTAATGACACAACCTGCTTTACACAACGGAATAAAATGTAGTATCATATTTATCTCACGGCGTCCAAAATTTAAGTGATCCTAAGAGACGCCCGATCTTTAATAATATTTAGCTAGCTAGTCTCACTACCCGTTCGGGTTATACTCTTAAGAACAATTACGCTAATGTGCTAGGAATTAGGAAGGTTGAATATAGAGGAAGTGAACCCACATTTACGTGGAGGGAAAGTGGAAATATGTTTAGCAAAAACCACCCCAGTTGACCCGAGCGAGATTAGAACCTCGATCTCCCCGTCCTCGGCAGTATAGAATATAACACGAAAGTAGCACGTTAGTTAACTACGCCACTGAGGTAGGTTCAATCTTTAATAATAATTGATTATAATATTATGTCCCCGCGCCCTCCACCTACTGTACAACCGAATACGTTTTAAATAACTACTTCTAATGGCAATAACATATTGGTTCTACTTTCACAATGTGTACTTCACTGTCACTGGTCATATTTAAACACGAGTTAAACGTGCGTCCACCATATTTCAATCACAATGTAGTTTATGTTTTCCGACTGAACATTTCATATATTTAATTTAAACATGTATGATGTATAAGTGTACTTCTCCGATTATATACTGAAGTTAAACGACTTATTCTATTTTATATTCTTTAAACATAAATAAAAACGATACTTTTATTCAAAGTGGTGCCTCAAATGACCCATAAACTAATCATCCTCATGATTACTATTCACAGTGGTGTGTAATGGAGTGTTGTCAGGGATAGCAAAGCTTATCTACTCTGTGCCTGTGTTGTATATTCTCCCAATCTAGGTGCCCCCTTTGACCCCTTTGACCAACCATACATAGGCTCTGATCTGAATATCTGATAGGGTAATGTGTTTCCGTTGATATCTGGCCAATGAGTGTTCTGCCCAGCTGTGAGAACCATTCACAGGTACCATTAAAACTGGCTCTGCTTAACCTGGCAACACTCCACGACAAGATATTGACCACCCATATACAATAAAATGGAGATATTAAAAACAGTGATGGTGTTTGAACGATTCTTAAAGTTTATGTTAAGATACGTAAAAAATTGTTACTACATAGATCACTATTTTCACACATTTATAAAAGTGTTATGTTGAACGTCTTTGTTCTTTAAAGGTATATGACTACAGTAGAGGTGTGTTAACATGGTATTCAGATATCTTGAAAGATAAAGTCTAATGACTTGACTCAATTGATATCGTGTCTGCCTAGTGATTTACAGGTCCTGGATTCGATTATAGGCATGGCAAAGGATTTATCATTGCTCAACAACCAGCCGAGGGTTGGGTGTTGTGTTTGTTCTAGATTTAACTTAGTTTATAAATCGTCAGTGGACATAATCAGTAGATTCATAAAGTGCATATTAAATACATAATTAGTTGGCTCAAAAAGTATAAGTTAAATACAAAAAAAGAAACATAAAGTCAATAAATATATGCATTTAAAAAGGTTATAGTTTTTGTCAGATTTGTGGCTCTTAAATAAATAAGAAAACGAAATTTTAATTAAGGTTTATGTGCTTATAAAGTTTGTATTACTAGAAAATAAGTTAAAAATGCTGTCCACTACATCCTTTTTTGTTTATTAAATAGGGAAAATATACACATTTTGTTTTAAGTTACATGCACAGTCTATTTAGTTGATTCAACATATTTCTATGATGATCTTAAATAGAAAAACTCTATTTTTTCATAATAATAATTTACTATAGACTTTATTCCTGTATAAAATTTTATTTTACGAATTTTAAATAAAAAATAAAACATTTGAATGTGTTAGCTCATATATATATAAGAAAATAAGCTAATGGTTAGCTCTTGCTTTGTGTAGCATTTTTTATTCTATTTTTCCAGTCATATTTTTATTCAACAGGCAAAAGTTAGTAACTAATGTTATTCATAAATTCTTGCTTCTTTATTCTTTTCTAAACTTACTTTTTTTTTGTCATGGACTTCCATTTTATTAATGCGCAACTAGCTAGATGGCAACTGTACCAAAAAGTTTAACTTTCTCAAATTTCTTTTTTTATTATTCTGTGAGAAGGAGTTAATTTATGTTGAATGGTAAATGAACCTCAATTTAACATAAAAAACTAAATTTATTTATTTAAAAAATATATAATCTCTCTATTTTTATTTTTGAAAAGATAAACTTATTAACAAAGTGTAAGAGCATAATTATTTTAAGGCTTATTCTGGCAGGAGGTTACGATGCCACGCTAGTGCTTTAGTAGGGTTGGCTACCGGGGACCCAGATAAAACCAGTGACCTTACACAGTTTTGTCAGAAGCAGAGTAGGGACGTTACAAAAGGATAATTTTTGTGTTAATTTTCGAAGTTATTTTTAGTATATCTTTTTTGTATTGGTTTACACTGCATTTATTTATTTTTTAAATTGTTAATAACCATTTTTTGGTGTACTTGATATCATGTTTATAAGAAAGGCAAGTTAACACAAGCCATACATTTTGCACAATCAGTTTACCATGACAGGTTACACGATTACCTTGTTTTGATTTAATATGTTTCTTATAAAATAGGATCATATTTTAATCAGTCAATTTGACAATTCCATCTTTAACTAAAAACACTCAATCACACACACCCACATATATATAAATATATATTTAAATATTTTAAAGTTCTGATTATTTTGGAGATACTTACGTGTCAGAAACCTATATACGTGTATTTACAAAAGGAATACACAATTGGAGGTTAATTTGTATAGTTTATTTTTTAGTAAAATAGTATTCATTATGAAAAGGTATATTTCGATGAGAATATTTATTTTGTAACATTCTCTAATAGTATTTAGCTGCAATGAAAACTACATTTAGTAAGTTGTAAAATGTGCAATAATTAACACTACTTTCTTGTTCAAAAGAAACACTCTTTGATGACAGAGAACTTATGTATCTTTCCATTTTGCAGATAGAAGTGATACTTTTTAGCTCAGAAAAATAATTAATTATTAACATCACAATATCAATTTGTATTACATTGTTTGGACAAATACAACTTTATATTATTTTTAATATATATATATTATTTTAATATATATATATTATTTTAATATATATATTATTTTTAATATATATATATTATTTTTAATATATATATTATTTTTAATAGATATTATTTTTAATATATATTATTTTTAATACATATATATTGTTTGATATGTTTATATGAATAACACATTTCCCTATCAAAATGTAAACACGTACTGTATAAATATTCTAGAATTACATAGCAGCAAATAAATATTTAGGGTATAGCCAAGAATAGTACTAAATATTCTTATACCTATTTTAGAGGAATAATTAATAATATTAATGATTATTTATTATATATTTTTGATAATATCTTAATTATTAAATAATATCAAAGTAAAACCCTCATTTTCCTCAAAGCATAAAATCATATTTGTTATTCAATCCATCGTAGTGATCCGGTTTAGATATGTGGTGTTCATAAGGGCAGTGTTTTTTCACTTTTTACATCAAAACCTTTTTTTGGGGTCAAATAAATCAAATAATTCCCCAATAGAAACGTTGAGTTTAATTTTATTCACATGGTAACCTCGACCTTTTCTTGAATATCTATCAAGAGTTTCCTGGAATTTAATGACAACTTTTTATTTCAATTTTAAAAGTTTCTCTTCTAATTTCGCTATAATAGTTAACAGATACTCACCAATCATTGATATCAACATGGGAAGAAGATTAACCTATATATTTATACTGGAGCAATATTTAATTTATTTTGTCAAAAAATTGTTTTGATTTAAAAACTATAAACATACTAACATTAATTCTAGGTTTCTACAGTCCCACCTTAATCGCATAATTTCTATATTTAGAAAGCCACCCTTTTCTCTTTATTGTCCCAATAATATAACATAGCAAGGCATCATCTAAACTTCAAGTTGTTTTCATGAAATTATATTTAAGTTTTACATCAAATGGCCCCATAGTATGATGCCACATGTTGAAATTTCATGTCAAAATATAAAATTAGTCGGAAAGTTTGATGCTACTTTGGAAGAATTCATACCCACTAAAACATTCGTAATGCTATATCAGCAAACAATATATTAGAATTCATAGATTAAATTTGTAACAACCTATATTTCCTAAATTAATTAATAATTATGTTACATTAAAGTATTTTTATTATATTTAGACAGTCCTGGCGACTGATGTTTCCTAAATGAATGACACTCTATGAATAATGTTTCTTACGTTAAATTACTTTCTAACAATCTTGATGGTTAATATTTATTAATTTAATTACATCTCAAAAATTCTAATTAATGATGTTTCATTAATTAATTGCATTATAACCATTTTAACAATATATTTCTAGAATTAACTACATTCCAAAAATTCTGATGAATAATAAAATTAATGTAATTAATGACATTTAAGAAAATCCAATGAACTGTGATTCAAGAATTTAAAAGATTGTCACATTTATAATAATTATAGAAGTTTGCATGACTAATGTTTCTTAAATTAATAACATTTCAACAATATTAATGAATTGTGTTCCTAGTATTAATTAATTAAATTGTAACAGTTTAACTATAAAGGTTTCCGTGAGCAATCTTTCTTAAAATAAATTACGTTTTAGCAATTCTAATGAATTGTGTTTACAGAATTAATACCATTATAGCAATTATGACGATGGATAGTTTTTAGAATTAACTAAATTTTTATAATGATGACCGATGCTTTATGATTTGATAATAATTCAACAATTCTGTCTATCAAGTATCACTAGTAATTACACTTCAACAATATAAATAATTTACCATCTCAAACCAAACTCGATCATTTAAAATCCACCTTATCGAGTCACGATACCAGCGGTGGGAGCCAGGCCCACCTTATATTCGAGGTCAGAGTTCATAACACCAATAATAAAAAAGAGCGAATGACACTTTTTTTGTTCTCTTTATCTATCTTTTAACTTCCTTTCGAATTTTTCTTGTCTGGTTGTCATGTGCGTGTAGAGGGCGAATTCATCTCCCCAGTTTATGGGGCATGACGATTCCCGGAAGAGATGAGAGGATATTCTTGCCCAGGGGTGAACAACATGATCGCAATCACGTGATTAGTGAGTACTTGACTATGGGCCGGAATGTTCAAGACTCGATCCCGACTAGATACATGGAGGGTTTTTGTCCATTTATCGTACACTTAACCATACACTCTCTTTTTTAGTCTATACAACACTGAACGTTAGATCAGCGTGGTCCAGTGTTCGACCACATTTCTCTCACAGCTGCTACATCCTTTAGCGGTGATAACAAACACTTTTATCACATAGGACGCAACATGGAGGTTGGTTTTATATCCTCCTTCCACCTTTTCCGGGGAAGATCTTTTTATGTGCCTTTATTATCCCTTCCCTCGTAGATTAAACCATTTTTTTTAGAACCCGTACTGGTGGGAACGTGCTTCAGGACGTAAGCCTAGTCTGGTCTGGGTTTCCAATGACGGGGAGATAGGGGTTAGAATCCTGGTTAAATATACTGAGAGTGACTTTACATAGATGTTTCCCCACTATCCCTACGCGCAAATTTGAGTACATTTCCTACACATTTTACATTCCCCATCCTTGCCCCATTAGTATAGATATATGTTAAGTCTGAACGGGTAGTAAGACTTGGTGAACACATAAAAAAACGTTTAACTTTATAGACCCCTGTGGTAATATCTTGTCCCTAAAGGGGAGGGGGTAGAAATCTCCTAGCACCGTGGTCTGGCAACAGATAGCGCACTAGTCGCACCACCAGCTCCACGAGCCAAGGAAAAATAAAACAATTCTCGAGGTCTCACCCCTTCCCCGATCCCACATTCACTCCACTTCGCGGAGTTACTAAAATAGGATGGACCGAAGCAAAGAGTATGAAAATAAAAAATAAAAGACTGAAAAGTAACTTTCTTTGTGCTGTTATTCACTCAGCGATTTTATTCCATCCTTTACGCGTAAGAAAATATGGAAATATAATTTAAACTCTGAAAGAAACTAGAGTCTGCGCAGTCACACCACTGGTATACATATCTAATTAATAAATGGTGTGACGCACCACGCGTTCTTTCTTTCTCTTTTATCTTGAAACAGATACATTCACTAAACACTAACAAGCTTTGTGAAACAAAATAGTATATATTGTCGCAGAAACACTCCACCATAGCGCATAAACCAAATAATATACACTGCTACGTAAACATTGAGAAAAGTGGAACATCTCTGTTCAACAAAGAGCATAGAAATCAATTTCAATTTTCAAACACCTCCATTATATATATATATATTTGATTGAAGTTCAGAAACTATTGGTTTAGTAAAAATATATTTCAAATAAAATATTTTTATTTACAATGATACGTTATTTAGGATTTGAAATAGTTGTGGAGATATGATTTTAAAAAAATAGGATATATATGCTTTTTTAAAGTACTCTAATTTCATTTTCATAAGAAAATGAGAGTTTCCATTTTGTTAGAAATTTTAAACATTGCGTGGATTAAAAAAATCATCCAAATCGTTGAAGCTAATTTTGAGAAAAGGATTTATTATTTCTTTGCCACTCAGTTAGCTACCCTTAGTTCTAGGGTTATATATCTAATTATAGAAATTTCTCGGGTGAATCTTTTAAAAACCCTAGATACCAAGTTTTAGTCCGATCGGTAAAATGGTTTCGGCTCTAGGCGAGATACAAACATAAATATGGATAGACAGACAGATAGATGGCATGGCGAATTTTTGTTTTTCGTTTCAGAGGGTCATCTGATAAATTTCGAGCTCCCATTTTTTTTTAAGATCACAACAATTCTATCTCCAAGGGGTCAAGAAAAAGTAAATTTAGCTTTTTAAATATTTTTGTATCATATGTAGTGTTATGGTAAAATTAAAAATCATCACTTACCAAAACACTTTGTTTATGAAAGCTTATACTTGTTTAATGTAGTGTTATTCAACCAAATTTATATAAATTCGGGTTAAATCAAGGTCAAATTTACCAAATTTGATTCTCTTGCTTGTCTACAAGTTACAATGTTTGTAAGAAAGCTAAAAACTACCAAAGTCGATTATCTTGCTTGTCTCCAAGTCATGATGTTTGTAACAAAGCTAAAAACTACCAAAGTCGACTCTCTTGCTTGTCTACAAACCACAGAGTTTGTAACAAAGCTAAAAGCTACCTAAGTCAACTCTTTTGCTTGTCTCCAAGTCATAATATTTGTAATGAAGCCCAGCCTAAGTTCAGACATTTTGTAAATTTTATGTTAATCTACAACTAACTCAAACCCTTTTTTAGGAACCTCAACAACGTTTTTAAAAACTACATCGGGAACTCTGTATTAATAGCTTCTATGCATTCACCAATTAATAAAACTAAAATAATATATAAATTGCGGCCTTGCTAATAAATTGATAACATTTAATAGAATATTTCTCAAAATAAATGCTTTTATTTAAAATAAAAAACAATTAAAATAGGTTTTTGAGAAACTCTAGAAATTGTTGTCAAAATAAATGGTCGTTTTATGAAATGTGGCTTCCCCTTATAGTATTTTGTGAATTTTGAGTGTGTTGGCACATTATCAGTGTATTTATAAAATCATTTTAAAATCCGTTACGTATAGCTCCATAAATAATAGTCGAAAGGAATCGCTTCACATTTTAAATGCTATAGATTTATTAAATAATTCTTGACTTGAGTTAATATTATTGGAAGCTACAAACCAAAATTTGCTCTCTCAAATAAAACCCAAATGATTACCAAAAGTTTGTACCACAATCTGTTTACATCATTATAACATATTTAATTGCACCAATGGGTTTATACAGAAGAAAGTGACAGCCCTTCCGATTATTGTTTATTATCTTATTTAATCATTCAAGAGAGAGTAATACATCTCTTAAAATAATCTTGTTTACATAGGATATCAAACTTTAAGAAATAATTTCTAAAATTAGATGCATAAATATTTCCGTACAACACTCAAGCGATAAGGATGTGCTGTGTTATCCTGCTAACGGAATTTAAAAAAACTCGAAAGAATCTGGTGTATGTCTTAATAAATTTAATAACGTCAATATTTTAACAAACTAAACGCGACGTTCCTATAAAATCGACACAAGTATTTTATTATTTAATATAAAATGTATAGATCAAAAGAAAGGGGATAAGCCGTATAAGACATGGCTAGATGATGTAAACTAATATGTGAAAAAGAGAAACCTTAAGAGTTTAATAATAAAAGAGTTTGCATATTGTTGAAACGAAGTGAGTATGTAAGGATAGGCAAGTGGGGAGCCAGTTATTGAGAATGGATTAAGTCNGATATACTTTTTTAAACTGTAATTAAGAATATTATTAAATTATTAACATACGGTAATTATTATAAATAATTAAGACAATCAAATTAAGTATTAAAGTTGTGAAAATAGGCATTAATGAAATAACCAATTTTAAGCTGTGCGCCTCTCACCTTGTTGCACAAACCTTGTTTAGGTTTAAATTTATTTTACCAATTTTATTATTACTATTTCAACGATTAATAATAAATAAATATCATTAAAATATTTAAATATTAAATAACGTGCTCTAAACAAAATCTTTGATTAATACCAAACACATAACGTACTAGTATGGCTTTGTGGTGAAATTTTAGTTACAATGAGAAATAACAAGCTATAATATAGAGAGGAGATAAATTTAGATTGTTTGGAATCTGAATAATTACGTCTATTTTGTATGATTGAATTAATAGCTGAAAAACTATGTATATAATAATTCTTATATTGTGTAACTTATTTCCCTCTTAATAATCAATATTTTTTAATATTATAGTTTATTTTTTATAATAAATTTCAATACTAATCGCAAATTTCGAGTTATACCCTTCATTAGAGGATTATTCTCAAGTTTAGCGTTACACTGAAAACTTACTTAAATTACTCAAATTTTGAAGTAGTTTTATGCCAAAATTTCTTGAGGTGCCTCCCACCCCCCTCTCCGGCCCGATACCGATAGGAGCACCCACGTCCCTCGCCCCCCCCCCCCTCACGAAAATCTTGGATCCACCATGCCCTCCACCTATCCCCCTCCCACTATTCATATAAGATTAACTATTTTTCATAATATTCCAGTTCCCAAGCATAGTTTTTACGTTTATGTGCGTTTATAGTGGCACATTTTGCTCCAACAAATCTTGTTTTCTATTTCCTATACAATATTAAAACCTTAACGTTAGAGTTGGTCTCTTTTTACCACAACAGATGTACTTAGTTTCGTATATGTTTTAAAACCCTTTTAACTCTTAAGATTATTTCGAGTTGTCATCAAGTAGCCCCATTCATCTTGTTATCCCTCGCTGCGGCTTCGGGGGTAACTGGTTGATGTCACGATGACGGCAACGTTGTGTTCTGACACGTGTGGGCTTTGCTGGAGCGGCGGGTGTAGACCATCCCGTGGAATCGCCGGTGACAAGGACAAGCAGATGGAAAGGGTGGAGAGGTAGAAGGAAGGATTCCCGGCAACATGGGTGTCGTGATGGGTGGTAGGATGGAGTCCTGGCAACGGCAGTCGTGGTGGAAGGTAGAATTGAGTCCTGGCAACGTGAGTTGTGGTGGGAGGTAGGATTGAGTCCCGGTGGGAGGTAAGATGGAGTCACGGCAACGTGAGTCATGGTGCTAGGTAGGATGAAGTCCTGGCAACGTGATTCGTGGTGGAAGGTGGGATGAAGTCCCGCAACGTGAGCTGCGGGGGGAGGTAGAATGGAGTCCCGGCAACGTGAGTCACGGTGAGAGGTAGGATTGAGTCCCAGCAACGTGAGTCATGGTGGGAGGTAAAATGGAGTCCCAGCAACGTGAGTTGCGGTGGGAGGTAGGATGGAGTCCTGGCAACGTGAGTTGTGGTGGGAGGTAGGATGGAGTCCCGGCAACGTGAGTCACGGTGGGAGGTAAGATAGAGTCCCGGCAACGTGAGTCATGGTGGGAGGTAGGATGGAGTCCCATCAACGTGAGTCACGGTGGTAAGTAGGATGGAGTCCTGCCAACGTGAGTCACGGTGGTAAGTAGGATGGAGTCCTGCCAACGTGAGTCACGGTGGGAGATAGGATGGAGTCCCACCAACGTGAGTCGCGGTGGGAGGGAAAGGATGACGATGGAAGGAGAGGGAGTTAAGACAGAATTGCTCTTTACAAAACACAACAATTTATTAGTTCTTTCAAACAGGTGAGACACCCGGGTTGGGTAGCCACGCTCCGACTCACCTCTGATGCCATGAGGCTGTCGCCCGACTCAGAATCTCCAAATTGACAGAAGTGCCAATTTAGTTAATCTGATAAGGGGCTGATTTATTTGTAATGATATTGGTTTGGATTACTATTATGTAAAAAGTCATGGATGAAGGTATTTTTTCTTTAAAGTAATATATGTAGATTATCCTTTTAAGATTCATCCATGAAGAAACACGTGCTTCTCAGAAATAATGTGAAAAGGAATACAGCTTTAAAATATATTTTTTATGCCATATTTCCTGTTAAAAGGAACAACTCCGCAGTATTTGACAAAAGACGTCAATTCCCTATACCAATAAGAAGCTAGCCTTCCCAACACCTGTCACCAGGACTATTTCTATTAGTTAGTTTTTACACTGTTGACGGGGGGAGCAAAAGGCAAGAGGTATGTCATATATAAGCCGTTGTGCGTATGTTTAAGGCATCCGCCCACGCACAAGCACACACAAGTTGCCCTAACACCCACGCTCACACAATTAACGCAGTCAGGGACTAACACAGAATACAATAATTTGCATTAATATCACAAGTGTGCATTGATATAAAGTATTTAATTGTAGTATGTATAAGTAATTAACAGATGTCATTTAAATAAACCGTATGTGAATTAACAGCCATCAACAGTTCTCTTTCTTTAATTCAATTAAATATACCGATTTAATTAGTGCTCAACCACGAAGCAATTAACAGCTGGTTAAACGGTATCTATTCCGTACAGTGATGATAGGCGCTCGACCACGGAGCTATAGACAACCTAAACATCATCACAGCATTATTATATCTGGAAAAAATCCGTAGTGTTTTAATCAACGTCCAATGCGTGGCGAATAAATTCAATAGTGTTTACATATTGTTTGAGATTGTGGCGTGAGTTTCGGTCTTAGCAAGCGAGACCAAAAATGTCTAGAGTAGTGTCACTGTCTGAGTTGCGTTAGTCGCTTCTGCCTTTCAGATAAACTGGCGCACGTCAGTCATTGGGTATCCTAGGTCGATTATATCTGATTTGATGTCCTCAGGGTCCATGTTTGGTGGCAGTCCCTTTATTACTACCTTCACCGGCTTGTTTCACGGCAGTGAGTAGGTGTAAAACTCTTGGTTCATTTCCTTTAGGAGGGTTTGTACGAGTTTGAAGTCGTGAGTAGAGGTGGTTTGTATCTTAAGTCCGTCCTTGATGTAACTAACTTCTGTTGTGGCCTCAGTGTCTTTCACTATTTCAGTGTTCTTTTTGGTACTGTGTATCCCTACAGTCACAATTGGGAGAATTCTCTCTTTCTTGTTGGTGTCTGCCTGTGTTGAAGATGTGTCGTTGTTTATTTGTGTTTCGGTGTCCAGTGGTATGTATTTGTTGTCGACCGTGGTGATGGTTTTCATTGTTTGTGTCCTGTCTGTGTTTCTATATTTCCTCTTACGCCTGAGTTTGTCGACTAGGGTGAATGAACCGTTGCCGTCGTGATCAGTTTCTATATCGGTTGTCTTCGGGTTTGAGAAGTTGGAATTTCTGTTTGTTCGTGGTTTGGTGAATATTAGTGTGTTGTCGTTTGTTCCGAGTGGTGCCGCGGCCATTTCAAGCAGCCCTGACAAGGGCACTCGCCTCTTACCGAGGAACAACCGTGTTAAATACCCTTCAGTGCTGCCTGGCCTTGTCCAATGGGAGAAACGGATTCTTTCCATTGGTGCGGTAAAACTTGAGGGATAGTGGCCGCCAAGCGAGCCAATAGAAAGAAGAGTTCTCACACAACTGCAATCGAAATGGCATGCTCTGGTGCTACCTGAAGGGGAGCACGAAAGCAAGAGTTCCAACACGTACTGACCAATTGGTCACACAGTGTGGTTCGCAAATAAAAGATGGGTTGTCGCGTTTCGCGAAGTTCTGGAACAGAGAAAACATATTATTAGTAATAGTGGGGGGAAATAGTATTTGAGAAACTGAATAAGGGTTTTTAGAGTTACATGCGGAGCCCTAAGCAAACAATTAATGGAGGAATGGAGCCAGCTGTCTCAACTATAAAATATTTAAGGAGTATCAGATCCTAAGAGACATTTGAATCACTGTGGAGTGAGATGGAAGAGGCCCAACAAAAATATGATCATATACCTATCCGCCTGTCACGAACTAAACAAGTTTTAAGGAAACTAGAGAATAAACAAGGAACCATAGAACCGACAGTGATTCTCAGTAGAAAAGAATTAATGAGGAAAACATACTACGAGATAGTTGATACAGTCACAGTACAGATCGAGAGGTGCTTTACTGAAACCAATTCAAAGGAACTTTGCATACTCGAAAGGGTTCTTTTAAGAGCAGTTGAGTACTGGGCTAGTGACGAAGAAACATGACACACACTTAGAGACTATGGTTTAAAAACGAATGATGTTGAACTAGGTGCAAAAATGTTGGCATGAATTATTCCCACCCAGCCTAAGTGTTTGAAAGATCTAGTTGACATTTACATTGCGATGCCCGAGAGTACAAGGCGATTATTTACAGTAACTTGGGAGCTTTTGAAGTTGCTTTTAGTCGTCTCATCATCAAATGCAAGCGCTGAAAGAACCTTTTCGGCCTTAAAACGACTCAAGACATACCTACGTAGCACTATGGATCAAGATCGGTTAAATCACTTGGCCATTTTGCATGTCTACAACGAACCAGTTGACAATATTGATATTGATGTGTTGTGTGATGAGTTTGTCAAAGCTAACACATGCTGTGTCAGTGTATTTGTAAAGTGATAATATATAACATGTATTTATTTGACAAACTTATTTTGTATGAATTATAATACAGTCATACCTATACATCACAAATGTTAAATTTTATAACAAATGAAAAACTTAATTTGAGATATTCTATGCACATCATAGTTAGGTCTAATTCTATTTATGATTATTTAAACTTTATTTGTGACAATGTAGATAAATATTTTAATTTTGTTATAGGACTAGTTACTGTAGTATAAATATTTGACTAAAACTATGTTTCTATTATTCCTATTTTTAAATTGTACAAGATCGCTAACTAGAGTAATATTCAAATTTTGTTAGTCAAATAAAATTAAATATATAAATTTCTAGTATTTTTTGCTGTGTAACATTGCTCGTTCATGATTTAATTGAAATATACTTTGTTGAAAAATATGACAGGGAAATTGAACTCATAATTTTTTCTTAGCACGAGATTTTATTTAAGTGTCCAAATATTATTGTTGAACTTTAGGCAACACCAGAACGGTTGAATAAGATAATATAATTTTAGTGTATATTATGATTTTATTTAGTTGTAAAATTCAATATATATTTACATGACCACTTTAAACAGTTTTTATGAATATCCATTTTACAAAAATTATACTAGGGTTGTGGGAGGGGGGATGTTTCAAGGCAAGTCCTTATATTAACTTTTTTTGCTTGCCCCCAGACACATTGCTTCCGCCGTCACTAGCTGCAAGATCCACCCACCCAGCAAGACCTTCAATAGTAAGAACACCAAGAAGCAATACCCCATCCAAGCCCATTATGACTGCAACACATCCAACTTAAGCTAACAACTTCAATGTAATTTTTGTGAGAATGGATACGTTTGACTCACAACAGGACCTTTGAGAATATGCATGAACAATCACTGTTTCGATACCAATCATAAAAATCTGGATAAACCAGTTCCTTCCCTTGCTAACACCCACAATAAGGACTTTGACTCCTGCTACACCACCAGAGTACTCAGAGCATTCCCTACAGCCACTTATAACTCTTAACTCAAGCAATGGGAACTTGCACATCAATAGGTAGACAAATACAGACCACCCCCTGGTTTAAATCTGAGATAAGAAAGAAACTTATAATTTTTAGCGATTATTTCATATATTAACTTATATCTTTTAAATCAAACATCATGTATTATTTGTTTATTTATTATTTAAAGTATAGTCCCTGTTAGTTTTAAAGTTATTTTTAATTATTAATTTTCAGCATGCTATTCTATCTTTTCAAACCATATTTAGTTACATCAATGTGGCAACACAAAGTTTTCAGTTACATATTTTAAATCATTCTAGAAACATGTAGTATTATTGCCTATATTTGTTTATGTGTTTTCGATGTCTCTCTTCTAATGATAAAGGAATATCTGCGAAAATTTAACAATGTGTGAAGTGTAATCGTGCAATAGTTGAAGAAATGAACATAGAAGTTTTTTTTCTATCCAGGCCTAGTCTAACCTTTCAGGTTAGCTTCCTTCACTATCAATTACTTTATTGTTCATTGTTTCTACACTGTCTTATTATAAATTTCCAAGCCATTAGATAATTTTATAATAAAGGAAAGTGATAAAACTAAAGAAAAAGGAAAAATAAACTATTAAGAGTAAATTTGATGAAGAAAGCCCACCTAGGGAAAGAGGAAAAATGTGGGAAGAGTCCAATGCACAAAGGTGACATCATCTTCCTTTCCTTTCTTCTGTCTTCTATAGTAGAAGTAGTCACACACACATTTTAACACAAATATATACTATATATATACTATATATACTATATATACTATAGAAGACAGAAGAAAGGAAAGGAAGAAGATGTCACCTTTGTGCATTGGACTCTTCCCACATTTTTCCTCTTTCCCTAGGTGGGCTTTCTTCATCAAATTTACTCTTAATAGTTTATTTTTCCTTTTTCTTTAGTTTTATCACTTTCTTTTATTATAAAATTATTTAGCCATTGGGCCACCTCATTTTTAAACAAGCCATTAGATACTAATTCATTTTACTAATTGTTTACAGTATTATTACAAAATTAAAATAGCATGAATAGTTTTATTTTAATCTCAAAAATAAATAGTATTATCGTTTAATCACAAGTATAAGAGATTTAATGTGGATAGTTTTAATAAACAGTGTGAACCAAATGACTTCTATTCAAAGAGAGGACAACGACAGTAACAAAATGGCACCTGGTGATGACAACATGTAATGAAAGATTGAAGTGACTAAACTCAGATATTGCTGTATTTCATATGAAATGATATAAAGAAACAACAAGCATTTTATAACAATTTATTCCATCTTAAGGTACATACAAAATTACAAAGATACATAATTAATTATCTTAGCCAAAATGTAACTACAAAAACATATATTATGATGTATAAAGTTCATCCCTTTGCAACTAGAACAAGACATTTCTTTTTATATATCCCTAAATAGATTAATATTTTATTTGATACAAAATAATACATACTTAAATTATTAAAAAGATTTAAGAAAAATGCTTTGCATGATTGATTTTAATAAAACTAAAAAAGAGGTTGAGAAGTATAGTCCTTTTTTTAAAATGCTGACCATTTTATACAGGTTTGTGGGTTTCCATTTAAACAAGTACAGCAGCAATCCTTGCATTATGGATGGTCTGGATTAAAGTAATAAAAAGTTTTAATCATCTAAAATTTGAGCTTTTAACATTTTATCTCAAAAGGATGAATGGAATATCAGCCTTAAAGGCTTAAATTTAAATGCCCCAAACAATTGTCATTTGAGCAGTTCACTAAAACATTGCTGACAAATTCATTGTAAGTATTTCTTGAAATTAAAGTGTACAAAATAATTTGAAAATAAAGTGCTTTTACACCAAAAATATCCACCCAATTTTGTAAGTATTTAATAATATTACTGCGTGTATGATTTTAAAACTCATACTACATTGATCAATATACAAGGAGTTTGTAATAATGACTTTAGTTTAGTGACAAAACTGTCAATGTCAACTGCATATGTTTATCGAGTTGTTTTACAACTACAGAATAAGCCGTTCTGTTTCATTACTACACTTTGCGACAAACTAAAACATTCACCCTAAACAAAGTAAAATTGACGTGGTGTAGAGTATGATGTTACTCTGGTGTCACCACCGCACATTCTTGAACTCTGGGCCTGCCATGTGTGGTGCTAGAGGGCAGGTCACGTGGTCTTGCTCTCTGGCTTCCATGCAGGCAGGACCACAGTTCGACTCCACTCACTTTTCATTGTGTTAGTCGAACATCATTGTGCTTGTTCGGACATGATACAAAAGAGTGTTATCGGATACTATTCTTGATTTAGATCACCTCTGGTTGAAACATAACAGAAACCTGTACACTACAAGTGATTAAATGACTAAAAAGGTTTCATGAACATTACCAAACAACAAGAGGGTTTCATTGGTAAATACCAAAAGAAGTGATATTTAGACACGAGAGAGTTGGCTTTGAAATCCTATTAGGTTGCAGTGGAGGACGTTCTGTATTATTGTTGAAATTTATTATCATATTTATATGTGAATAATAGTACATTTCTTTAAAATTAACCCTATGCATCCCTCAGTGCAGTCGTCCAAATTACACTAAATAAATATAATAACTAAGTGCCAGTAGTTGTTTGATTTCCTACTTATTTTGAGTAATATATTTAATATAATTGAAAAATCATATTAAAATGATCTGTGTACAAACTATATTTAAAGCAAAAAACAAAACAAAAATCACCACAAAATATGTAGATTATGCTAAGTGAACTCACCTTTTTTTTATACTTTAAGTTTCAGTTCAACTTTTTTTAAGGTTTGGCTTAGTTAAGTTTAGTCTCAAAATACTGAAAGTACCTATGCCTAGAAATTAAAATACTAATATGAAATAAGAGATATTTTTTATGTATTTACCTAACATGATCTCTTTTTCAGCTATAAAAATGTGTAATCAAGTCTATTTAGTGATATTTCAAACATGTTATATATTCTAAAATGATAACAGTTATGCTTCAATGCAGATGTGATGATAGATATTTCCCCTAACAAATATATAGCATACTAAGGACTACACTCATATTCTATTGTAGGGGTATGAAAAGCTTCAAAAACTTAGACTTTGTTTTGAATGACCATTTTTGACCTGATTTTGAAAGCAGACTTATTAATTCAACCATAATGAAGCTTCACCAACAAAGATATTTAAAGTTAAACGACACATTTATGTTCAAATTTTGTCATTTCGCACTAAGTACTTCACATGACAAAAATATAAAATAATGTTACTACGTATTGTATTAATAACTTAGTTTATCAGTTTAGGATGGAATATATTAAACATGTTTGGAATATGCATTTGGCAAATTATATTTAATACTTTTAAAGTTTTATAGATATATTAAAAATTAAAAATTTCCCAGCATTTAACTCTTTTTTTAATATTTCTATTAGAACTTCCAATTCTATTTCAGAATAGTTTATATTGTTCAATTTGACTTCACCTTTAATTGAAAAAGTGGACTTCCCAAACCCACATTATTTTTTTAATTTTAGCATCTCATCTTACTATCCAATTAGGTTATACACATATGTACTAATTATGCTAATGAGTTAGGGTTGAGGAAGGTTGAATTTAGAGGCAGTGTTCCCACATTTGTGTGGAGGAAGGATGGAAAACCATTTTTGGTATACCACACTGGGATTCAAACCCTGATCTCCCTGTCAAAGGCAGACTAGTCTAACACGAGTGACACCTTGGAACATGCGATCGCCGAAGCAGGTCCACAACCCCATTATATTGTATATTAGTTATGAATGACATTTCTGTAATTTCATAAGAAAATTATGTGAACCTTATTGTAAAATTATTTTTTCAGCAGCCACAGGACATATTTTAACAATATACATGATTTTAGCCATACAAGTTAGAACAACACAACATGTAAGCATCAAAATTGACAATCCAGTCTGAGTTGCAATATTTTGTAAAATTATATTGATATATTAAACATGTAAAATACAAAATAAAATTATTGATTTGATCTAATAATGGTATGAACAAGTTATTATCTAACATAATTAAACAACAATTCATTTATAGAACAATAATCATTAACTAATAATATGACCGATTATTAACAAATTTTATCATATAGCATGTTTTGTAACCACAAAGGAAAGTATTGTGCAGAACATCGGCACAGGAAAACTACTGTCAAAGAGTACTATGAAATTAATTATATTTACTGGAATTAGTTACTGCTTGTGCTAACAAGTTCATAAAATGGATGTTGTATTAAAAAATATTTAACAACAACAATAATAAAGGTTATATAATATGTAATATAAAAGTTTCACTCAAAAATACCACTATAAAATGGGTGAGTTATAAAGGAATTGGTGTAGAAAAATTATATTTCTACTGGAAAGTCATATCTTCAAAGCACCAGTTATTATGCATTTTGTTAAAAGACCCATTACCAACATTATAAAATACACCTCTTGTAAAATATTCTTAGAATCAATACTTTTAATACAACATCTTAAATTTTAGAATGGATGAGAAACGAGTTAACAAAAATAAATCAAACATAATGTGGTCGTTTAACCTCAAACTTAAATAGCTTGAAAAGGTATTAAGTTCATAAAATTATATAAATTGTAGACTAATATAAAAGCTATACAAAATCAAAAATAATACTATAAAATGGGTGAGTTATACAAAATATTGGTGAAGAAAAATAAAATTTATATCGAAAAGTTATAATCTTCAGAGTGCTATGCATTATTTTAAAGGACCCATTACCAACATTATAATATATACATCTTTTAACATGTTCTTAGATATATTTTTTAACTGAAACAGAAATTAATTAGATGGGTTGGTTTTAAAATAATCATCACAATTCAAGATATTTAGCTTGTTAGTCTGTGGTTGCACTATAATAAAACATAAAAATACAATCAATAATTGTATATTTTATTCAATTTTGTGCAGTGCATTGCAAGTAGTTAATATTGCAGTATTTGATACTAAATATACTGCCGCATTTAAAGAAATAAAATACTGTGACTACATATCAAAATCAAACCCAGCTTTCCTTACACCCCTAGAAGTCTTAGCCCAAAACGAATAGTTCCACCAAGAAGTGCAAAAAACCCTAGGTATCCAAATGACCCACGCATTCGGTTTTTGGCTTCTGAAACAAAGACAAATAAAAATAAATGGTGCGGTACACCCCACAGACCTTTTCACTCCTTTACCTCCCAAATGTACAAAGCAATTTTTGCATAAGAAAAGTGAACCGAAATAATTGACATTGTTATAGAAACATAATGGGGCATAAAGAACATCACATATCATCATAGAGCATATAAGAAATAATTAGGGCTCTGCGAGTACTTGGATTTCAAGCTTCAAGCCGAGCTCACCCTTTAAGCTCGAGATCGAGATCGAAAGATTTGTAGGCTCGTCATTTTCCAGCTTTCACTTGATGTACTTAATAATCAATTTTTAAAATACAATAATAAGGATTGGCTATTTAATTGAGATGATATGGGCATTTCCACTTATAAATCATTCAGTTACTTAACAAATTTTTAAAAATGAATATCAATTTTCACATTAATAATATAATATAGCTTTAAAACCACTTTCGGCCAGTAAATTTATTCAATATTGTCATCTATTTTGAATTATACTTGATTGAAGTTGTTTACCGGTAATTAAATTGCCATGACAAAGCAATGAAAATAAAAATTGCTAAGAAGATTACTAAATAAATGAATGATTCTTTTGCTATTTTTACCTGGTCTCGTTCTAAAATAATAATTTATGTTAAATTAAAATTTTAATATCAAGAATATATAATATTGTATTGAATTTTTTCAAACTTAAGATATTAAAACGATTAATTAATATGTTTAGCTACAAAAATGTCACTATTTTAGTTGCTATTTAGTTATAGAATTATGTTAGTTAACCTGTCTAGAATCAATGTTGATCTTATGTATTGCAATACATTCTCCTTACCAAACTTACCACATTTATATTAAAAAAGCATTTACTACTATAATAAAAATAAATTATATATAATATAATAATATAATAATAATAAACTTATAATATAATAGTTTTAAATGAAAAAATATTGA